>VIBB01000024.1:0-38758 GCA_009618215.1 Ostreococcus sp. SAG10 | reverse complement strand
CCTCGTCGCGGCGCGCGTCGAACTCTCGTCGCCGCGCACGCGGTTTCGTGCGTCGGTGCGTGCGAGTCGCATTCTCGTCGGTATCGGTCGCGAACCGAACGGAATCGAATCGAAATCGAATCGAAATCGAAATCACAATTAATCGAATGATGCGCGGGGACGCGTCGAGATTGGCGGGATGCGCGACGCGTCGACGCGCGCGCCCGTTCGCGCGCGTTTCACTGACCCTCTGCGTGCGCGTGTTCGTTCGTCGTAGGTCTCACCGCGAGCGCCGCGCCGGTGCCCGCCGTGAACGCCTCGGGCGTGTTCAACACCAACGGGTTGACGTGTCCCGAGACGGAGGTCGAGTGCGAGCGATGTCCCGCGCCGCTGAACACCGGACCGTTTCACGCGCCGGTGAATCTCACGGGTGTACGTGTGATCGGGTGTCGATACCGCGCGGACGTGTGCGACGCGCTGCGAGAGGAGACCAAGGCGTGTAAGAGACACGCGCGGTCGCTGTGCGCCGAGCGAGACGCGCGCGCGCAGGCCAAGGCGAAGTGTCGACGGGTGCTGAATCGCGCGTGGAAGACGAAGTGTAAGGAACAGCGAACGACGTTGGTGACGAGGACGGACGCGCTGGAGAAGCGGTTCGTGGATTTGCAGGACAGAATGAAAAAGGCGAGGGCGAAACGCGCCGAGGGGGGCGCCGGGGACGACTTGACGACGCTCGAGTTGGATCTCACTCGATTGAAGTCGTCCATCTCGCACGCGTTCGATGAGGTGAAGAATAATCGAGGCGGTGTGCCCGTGGGGGCGATGTCGGATAGGATGGAATCGTTCGTGACGGGACCTTCGTCGTTGGACACGACGAACGATATGTTGGACGTCGTCGACGCCATGAACGCCGTGCTCGGCGAGTTGCAAAAATTACACGTCGAGACGAAGAATCTGTGCTCGTACGACGCGAGCGTGGACACGTCGGAGGGGAAGATCGTGTGCGAGGGCATCGAGAAAAAGATGAAACTGTCGGAGAAGAGAGTCAACCGATGCGCCTCGCGGTTGGGTGACTTTTTAACCTCCACGGCGAAAATCGACGCGTTACTCATGGAAAAGACGCGTCGATTCTCCCTCTTGGACTCTCTAGACAAGTACACCGACTCTTTCGCCGGCGCGTGGTCCGCCGTGCACTTCGACCACACCGGCGAGACTGACGACGACTCCGAGGACGACGACGACGACGACGTTCTCGAACCCTCGGCGAGATTCAACCTCACCGAACACGTCACCACCGGCATCGTCTCCGCCCTCACCGACCACTACACCATCGCCAGCGCTCGACGCGCCCTCGCCACCGCTCAGGTGGACGAGTCCGCCCTCTGCGCCCACATCATCCCTCGCATGCAGCTCTCCTTGCTCGGAAACGGACTCAGACGAGGCGACATCGCCTGTCCGCCGCCTCACGGCACCTTCATCGCCGGGCGCGAGCTCCCGGACTGGTCGGCGTATTTCCTCTTTCTCATCGGCGTCGTCACCGGCGTCGCCGTCACCATCGCCACCAATCACGCCAACTGCGCCGTGGAGTTTCTTCGAACGAACAGTTCCATCGTCGTCGCCGTCGTCGTCGTCGTCGCCGCCGGTCGCTTCTTTTAACGAATGCACGCAGAGGAAAAGTTGTGAAGCGTTAACAACCATTCAATTCATTCCCTCGCTCGCTCGCTCGACGACGACATCGCGCGACGCGCGCGCGCGAACATGCGCGCACACTGCCGGGTGATGACGCGCGCGCGCGCGCTCGACGCGTGCCGCGCCGTCCGGGGCGCTCGCGTCGCGTCCCCGGGCCCGCGCACTTTTTGTCCACGAGGATTCTTTCGATTCTCTCGACGGTGGGAGGACGGGAGAGACGCGAGAGACGGTGGGAGAGACGACCGAACGTTCGCGACGTCGTCGTCGGAGTCCGAGTCGCGCGAGCGTCTGCACGCGCCGGGGCGACACCGGTTTTACGTGGATGGGCCGCTCGGCGCGGGCACGGCGGTGGCGCTGAGTCGCGAGGAAACCAAACACGCCGTCAAGGCGCTGCGATTAAGGGTCGGGGACGCCCTGGAGGTGTGCGATGGCGTCGGTGGTCTCGGGTACGGCACGCTCGTGGACGTCTCGGGGGCGGTGGCGACGGTGGAGGTGGATGAGATTGTGGACGACGCGCTCGGGAGCGGCGCGGATTGGGACGTCGTGAGCGCGTTCGGCGGATTAAAGGGCGGACGAGGGGATTGGCTCGTGGAGAAGTGCGCGGAATTGGGAGCGCGGGCGTTGGTACCGCTGTTGACGACGCGGAGTGGGACGATAGGGGGCGGTGAGAGGGACGGGGGTGGGAAGCGCGGCGGCGGACGGAGAAGTCGCGGCGACGACGCCGAGCGCGCGCCGAGCGGGCGAGAGGGTCGATGGGGACGTGTCGCGCACGCGGCGAGTAAACAGTGTCTTCGAACGCGGCATTTAGTGGTGACGCCGCCCATGGATGTGCGCGCGCTGTGCGAGACGATCGAGCGCGAGAGAGGATCGAGATTGACGCTTCTCGCCGCCGCCGGCGCGCCGCCGGTGATCGAAGTCGTGCGTGCCGCCGGCGCCGACGCCGCGCGCTCGGGGCGCATAGTCGTCGGTCCCGAGGGTGATTTCACAGACGAAGAGCTCGACGCGATGGTCGCCGCCGGTGCGCGTCCGATCGGGCTGGGATCGCTCCGTCTGCGCGTCGAGACGGCGTGCGTCTCGGCGCTCGCCACCGTCTCCGCCGTCGTCGCGGAGGAATCGTGAATACAGTATGTTTGTTACTAAGATAGTATCTACAACATCGCTACAGGATCGCTCGGACGATTAATCACACTTGATTGCGCCGTAAATGTGACGCACGAACGTCAGACTCGCCTTGTGTCCCACCGTTCCGAGGGCGAGAAACCATCCGTAACAAATGACGCTCATGTATCCAAAGTAGTAGGCGCTCTGCATGAATCCCGTCATGTCGCTGCGCACGTGGAAGTAATAAACGGCGTAGGCAAAGATGGAGATACCGGTGCTCCCGCCGCACAGGAGCGAGCGCCACCACCACTCGTGGTCCTCGGCGGTGAGTTGAAAGTACGTCAACGAAATCGTCGTAAACGCCGTGACGAGGATGAGAATGACGAAGACGACGAATAAGACGCTATAAATCGTGTACACCTTGTGACCCCAAACCGAGGCGAAGATGTAGAAGAGCTCGATGTAGATGGCGGTGAAGGGTAAGAAGCTCGCGACGCACATCTGCGGAATCGTGGATCGGTACCAGGGAAGCTCGGGGATTTCTCGAGGATATTTCGTCGTCCTCGTCGGCGCGTTGAAATCCGTCTTGGTGTTTTTACCGGCGATACCTCCGACGATGGTGAGCGGAATCGTGACGATGGCCCAGACGAAGACGATGAGCACGATAGTGCCGAATGGAAGCGCGGCGGTGCTTCTGTACGCGATGGCGATGGTGTTCAAAAACGCAAACAACAATCCCAACGGTCCGCAGAATAAGACGCACGTCAACAAGACGTTGCGCACCCAGTTTTCGCCTCCCATTTGTCTGTACGTCAGCGCAGAGACGTAACCCGCGATGCCAGCGGTGAGTGAGTACACGATGAGACACGCCGCGGTGACGGCGCCGGTGCTGTAGGGATAAAACGCGCCGATGGCGGCGAGCACAAAGACGAAGACGACGAGAAACAAGAGTTGCGTCCCGGTACCGATGATGGCGGCGAATAACGATCGACCTCGCGGGAACCTGAACACGTCGCCATGCACGTACTTCCACCCGGACTCCTCGTGCGATTCCAGCATCTCTTCGTCTTGCGCAAACTTGACGAAATCCTTCTTCAACACGCGGAGTAGAATAGACGCCAAGAAACCCATCATCAACAAAACCGTCACGCACGAGTTGATGATGCTAAACCAGTGAATCTCCATGTGTTCGGGCAAGAAGGAATATCTCGAATATTTATCCATCCTGTCCTTGAACTCTATCGACGTCGGCTTCCACTGAACGCTGTACGAAAATCGCACCGACATTTCCTCATCCGCCGTGATGTCGATCGTCTTCAGGGGATCCGTGCTCAGATTGATCTCGATCACTCGATCCTCGTTGTACGAAATCTCAAAGTGCACGTGCGTGAATAAAAAATATCGATTCTGCGGCGTCGCGCCCGCGCGCAGAATCTTCTCAACCTTGCCGATGAAGCCCCATATGGGCAAGTCGTCAAATGTCATCTGAAAGTAATAATCATTCTTCACCGCTCGACGAAACTTGTCCACCTCTTTGCGTTCTAAAAACTGCGTGCACAAAGTTTGATCCTCCACGTCAACCCTGAACGCGATCTCGTGCGGTAAGCGCGCGAGACGATCGCCTCCCAGAACGTCGCCCAAATCGCCTCTCGCGCGCTTGGCGCCTCCGGGCGTCTGACAAAACGGATAATCGTAATACTTGTACGTCTGCGGGCGAGCGAGAGAGAGAGAACGGCGCGAGCGCGCATCACGAGTCGCCGTCAGTCCACGTATCCTCGCGCTCGCGCGTTCTCGTCGTCGAGTTTTTGCGCGCGCGTTCTCGCGTAATCCAACCGTGAGCGCGGCGTCCGAGTAATCGCGCCCTTCGCGCGTCGCGCATCGCCTCCCGAGTCGCGCGCGCGCGCGCACCTCGCTCGGATTATGGAACGGTCCGACTTTATTCGCGAAGAGCGGCACGTCGTCCCCTCTGAAGTACTTGGACGCCGCGAGAAGATGTCGGGACGATCCGAAGCCGTTGCTCGCCTCGACGCTCGCGCACGCGCGCGCGCACGCGAGACACGTCGCGAGGACGCGCGCGAGCGACGCAGCGTTCCAGCTCGACGCATCGCGCGCGGACGCGCGACGATGGCGCGCCCGGTGCGTCATGGCGTGAACGAACGCGCGAAGATGTGCGGCGCGCGCTCTCGCGCGGTTCGAGCTCGAGGCGGGAACGAATGAAACGCGCGCGCTCACAAGGCTACAGGCCTAATTCTATGGCTAAGGCGGTCTTGACTTTTTTCACGGCGCCTCCGCTCGTGGTTTTCGGCGCGTCGTCCCCGTCTTCGTCGTCATCTTCTTTCGGTATGGATTTGAGCGTGCGCTGCGTGTCGACGTTTTCCTTGGTGAGCGCCGGCGGAGGCGCGAAGAATCCAAACGCCGCCGGTTTGGCGGGTTCGACGCTCGCCGGCGCGCTCACGATCGGAGATTTATTTTCATCGTCCCCCTTGGACGCGTTCTTATCGTCGTCCGCGACCGTCGGCGCGCCGCTGAGTCGAGAGAAGACGCTCGAGCGCGGCGCCTCCTCCGTCGTCGTCGTCTCGGCGGCGCCCGTGAGCGCGGCGAACCCAGCGAACGGATTCGCGCCACCCGTCGCCGTCGCTCGCTCAGACGCACCGCCCAACGGCGATTGTCCCGGTCGTTTCGCCTTGACCACCTTGCGTCTCGCGCCCGACGACGACGCCGGCGAAGACTCGCTCGCGTCGCCCGCCTTGCGTCTCGCCCGATACTCCCGACCCTGATCCTCGAACGCTTTTCGCTCCCTCTCTCGCTCTTTCGCCTCCTGAATCTCGCGAGACTTGCGTTGTTCTTCCACCTGCGCCTTGGCATCGCGTATCATCGCCGCGACGTCGTCTTCGGGCGCCGCCGAGAATGAGCTCGCGAACGGATTCGCGCCCTCCGGCGCCGCCGGCGCCGCCGCCGCCCTCCCGAAATAATTCCCAGTCGCCTCGTCCACGTCCGAATTCGTCCCCGGGTCACCCTCGTCGGCGTCCTTCGCGTCCTCTTCCGTCGTCTCATCCCCCTCGCGCTCCTCGGAGACGTCCTCCGAGCCCGTCACCGCCTGCGCCCGCGCGCAAAATCCCACCGTCAGTCGACGCATTCAAAATCTCCATCGTCGACGCGCCCATTCGTCTCGCGATCGCGCGCGTCCTCTGCGCACCTCGTCGTCGCGAGAAATCGCGCGAGAATCATCCTCGCCGTCGTCGTCGCGCGTCTCGCGCGTCGCGACCATCGTCGGTCGTCTCTCGCGCGCGTCTTCGAATGCCGCGCGAGGTCACAGCGCGGCGCGCTCGCGGGACGCATGTCCGCGCCCGGCGGTCGCGCGCTGCGCGCCCCCGTGGCCCCGTACGGGGACGCGCCGATGCCGAGCGGATACGTCGCGGGCGTCGGTCGAGGCGCCGCCGGGTTCACGACGCGAAGCGATATCGGACCGGGACAGGCGCCGATCGGTGGGGACGACAAGGTGCGAGACGGCGAGGCGCGCGCGCGCGCGACGGTGGATGCGAGGACGAACGTCGAGGCGCGCGGGGAGTGGGGAGGAAATGGCGCGCGATGCTTTCGAGAGGTGACTGACGAGACGCGAGACTTGGACGCGAGCGTAGGATGAGACGCGAGACGACGGCGGCGAAGGCGGCGAACGCGGCGACGGCGGCGACGCCGGGTTGTTCGGTCGGGACGCGTCGACGTACGACGATGACGACGCCGAGGCGGATGAGATATGGGCGTCGATCGATGAACGCATGGATTCGAGGCGGAAGGAGGCGCGAGAGAGGAAGGAGAAGGAGACGATGGAAAAGTTTCGGAGCGAGAATCCAAACGTCGTGGAGACGTTTCGCGACTTGAAGCGAGACTTGAAGGATGTCTCGTACGCGGAGTGGGATGCGATTCCGGACATTGGTGATTATTCCATCAAGAAGAAAAAGTTGAACGTCGGGTTCATGCCTGCGCCGGACACGCTCTTGGCCAAGGCTTTGGCGGAGAAGGAGACGACGAACACGGCGGTGGACGACGGCGGCGCCGAGCAAGACTTGACGGCGGTCGGCGAGGGTCGGGGCACCGTGCTCGGGTTGAAGCTCGATAGATTATCCGACAGCGTCACCGGACAGACGACGATCGATCCCAAGGGGTATCTCACAGATTTGGGGTCGCAAAAGATCACGAGTGCGGCGGACATTGCGGATATTAAAAAGGCAAGACTGTTGCTCAAGAGCGTCATCAACACGAACCCAAAACACGGTCCGGGATGGATCGCGGCTGCACGTCTGGAAGAGCTCGCGGGTAAATTGCAACAGGCGCGCACGTTCATGCAAAAGGGATGCGACGCGTGTCCCAAAAACGAGGATGTTTGGATCGAGGCGGCGCGATTGAACACGTCGGAGAACGCCAAGGCGATTCTCGCCCGCGGCGTGCAGTCTCTCCCGAGTTCGGTCAAAATTTGGATGCAAGCGGCGCAGTTAGAGACGGAGGACGAACGCAAGCGTCGGGTGTTACGCAGAGCCCTGGAAAATGTGCCGAATTCGGTTCGACTGTGGAAGGCGCTCGTGGATTTGAGTCCTGAGGACGACGCCAAGGTGCTTCTCGCGCGCGCGACGGAATGTTGCCCGCAACACGTGGAGATTTGGCTCGCGTTGGCGCGTCTCGAGACGCCCGAGAATGGACGTAAGGTGTTGAACAAGGCGAGAGAGACGCTTCCGCGGGAGCCGCAGATTTGGATCACCGCGGCGAAGCTCGAAGAGGCGAATGGAAACGAAAAGATGGTGGACAAGATTATAGCGCGCGCCGTCAAGTCGCTCAAGTCGCACGGCGTCACCATCGACCGCGAAAATTGGATCAAGGAAGCCGAGATCGCGGAGAAGGCCGACCCGCCATCCATCGCGACGTGTCGTGCGATCATCAAGGCGACGATCGGCGAAGGAGTGGAGGAGGAGGACAAGAAGCGCACGTGGAAGGCGGACGCGGAGGAGTGCATGAAGCGCGAGAGCGCGGAAACCGCGCGCGCCATCTACGCCCACGCTCTAGATTCAGGATTCTCGCACAAGAAGGGCATGTGGGTCAAAGCTGCGATGTTAGAAAAGAAGTTCGGCACTCCGGACTCCGTCGATGCCGTCTTACAAAAGGCGGTCACGTTTTGTCCCAACGCGGAAATTTTGTGGCTCATGGGCGCCAAGGAGCGATGGCTCACGGGCGACGTCCCGCGGGCGAGAGAGATCTTACAGGCTGCGTTCGACGCCAACCCCGATTCAGAGGAAATTTGGCTCGCCGCGTTCAAGTTGGAGTTTGAAAACGGCGAAATCGCGCGCGCGCGCATGCTTCTCGCCAAGGCAAGAGAACGTCTGGTCGATTGCGAGCGCGTGTGGATGAAATCGGCGCTCGTCGAGCGCGAGGCGGGCGACGAGAAGGCTGAGCGCGCGCTCTTGAACGAAGGCATCGAAAAGTTTCCTACGTTTTGGAAGCTTTGGATCATGCTCGGACAGCTCGAGGAGCGCGCTGGGGACGACCGCGCCGAACAAGTTCGCTCGGCGTACAGTCAAGGCACGAAAAAGTGTCCCAACGCGGTGCCGCTGTGGAGGGCGCTGGCCGATTTCGAGATGCGATGCGGGAACGCGTCTAAGGCGAGAATCATTCTCGAGACGGCGCGTTCGAAAAACCCGGCGAACGATCATCTCTGGCTCGCCGCCGTGCGTCAAGAACAGGCGTGCGGAAACGCGCAACTTGCCGAGTCCACCATCGCGCGCGGATTACAGGAGTGCCCCGAGAGCGGTCTGCTCCTCGCTGAGTCCGTGCGCATGGCGCCTCGACCACAGCGCAAGTCGAAATCGGTCGACGCGCTTCGTAAATGCGATAATGATCCATACATCATCGCCGCCATCGCGATTTTGTTTTGGAGCGACCGCAAGATCGACAAGGCGAGAAGTTGGTGGAATCGCGCGGTGACCATCGCTCCCGACATTGGGGACAATTGGGCGAGTTATTACAAGTTTGAACTTCAAATCTCCGGCGAACAAGCCGCGGAGGCTGTCGCGCAGCGATGCGCCGCCGCGGATCCTCGTCACGGCGAAAACTGGTGCGCGGTGCGAAAACGCGTCGAAAACTGGCACGCGTCCGTCGTCGACATTTTGAAAAAAGTCGCCACCCAGCAGGACGAGATGGCGTACGCGACGAAATAATTAGATGAACACACACACACACACACACACACACACACACACACACACGAATTGTAGCTTGACGAAGACGTCGATAAACGAAATCAATCAATCTTCCCCCGAAAAGCGCGTCCACTCCTCAGAGCGAGCCCGCCCATGAGCTTCGACGTGCGCGACCTCACCTTCGAGCGGTACACCGATGAGGACACGCAGCTCCCCCTCATCTCCGGTCTCATCGACCAAGAGCTCAGCGAGCCGTACAGCGTGTTCACGTACAGGTACTTTCTCAACAACTGGCCCGAACTGTGCTTCATGGCCATCGACGGTCCGACGTCCCAGTGCGTCGGTGTCATCGTGTGCAAGCTCGAAAAGCACCTAGAGATGATGCGCGGGTACGTGGGTATGCTCGTCGTGGACAAGCGCGCGCGAAAGCTCCGACTCGGGAGCGAGCTCGTGCGCAGAGCCTTGGAGGTGATGCAAGACAGAGGCGCCGACGAGTGCGTGTTAGAGGCGGAGACGACCAACGAGGGCGCGTTGCGACTGTATCAATCGTTAGGATTCATCAGAGATAAGAGACTCGCGAGATATTATCTCTCGGGCACGGACGCGTACAGATTAAAATTATTGTTTCCCTTACCGCCGGCGCCGGCCGAGCCGCCGAGCGAGACGGCTGCGGCAAACGAATGACTCATTCCGACGTAGTGTACACTAGACCAGTAGCCGACGATGATTCGTGTAAGACACATCTTCACTAGCGCGCGCACACCCTTTGATTCGCGTGCATTCGCGCGCGCTCGAGACGCGCGCGCTCGGGGTCTCGTCGGGGTTGATTACTAGGTTCGCGCGACGAATGGCGCGCGGGTACGAATAGTATGAATATAGTCGAAGACGTATTTGATTAAATGTTCTATCTGCGGCCTCTACCAGTCGTCTTGGTGTGCTGACCACGCACCCTGATGCCCCAGTAGTGTCGCAAACCTCTGTGGTTTCTAATCTTCTTCAATCGCTCGATGTCGTCGCGAAGCTTGGTGTCCAACTGGTTGGACACGAGCTGCGTAAACTTGCCATCCTTGAAATCCTTCTTGCGGTTCAAGAACCAGTCCGGAATGCGGAACTGTCTCGGGTTGGACACAATCACCATCAAAGACTCCAACTCAGCCGCGCTGAGTTCACCCGCGCGCTTACCGAGATCAATCTCAGCCTTTTTGCACACCAAGTTGGAGAATCGGCGGCCGATACCGCGAATCTTGGTGAGAGAGTACATCACCTTCTCCCGACCGTCAACGTTGGTGTTGAGGACGCGAATGATGTGTTGGAAATCATCACCGACGATGAGGGACATGTCGGAGTCTTCGGCGAGCTCGAAGCGCGCGCGAAAGCGATCGACGGGTGAGAGGCCCGAGGATGGGTGCGATCGATCGACGACCCTACTCGGTGTCGGTCTGTGCGGGACGTGCGTGCGTGTGAACGCGCGCGACGATACGCTGGGTGCGCGGGAGGGAAGTTTCCTCGCGCGAGTGCGTCTTCGAACGTTCGCGGCGGACCGGCGAGCGTCGAGTTAAGAGGCGGACGCGACGACGCGGGGCATCTCAAAAAGCCCTAGCGCTGGACCTCCGACCGCGGTGGGGCACGTTGACCGATCGTGATTCGAGATTCCAAGGTGTACCGTATATTGTGCGTTTGTAGACTATCATTTTCACAAAATGGTACCTCCGCGCGCAGAGACAGCATATGGAAGATTATATTGACGGTTCGTGAACGGTCGATGAGTCCAATTTCTGGAGCATCGGAACGCGGCGGCGGCGACGGCGCGCGAGAGGGAGGGAGGGAGGGAACGCGTCTGTCGCGTTCGCTCCGCGCGCGCGATGCGGTGACGATCGTCGGTGATTTGATCGTATGCGCGTGCGTGTGGATCGGTCGGTGTCTAAAGGATGAATGAAGAATAAAACGGAAGGGGCGGCGCGAGACGCGCGAGACGCGCGAGACGCGCTCACGGTTCGGGCTTCGGTCCAATCTCCCCGCGCGGGTCGGTGACCTTGATGTCTCCGTCCTTTGGTTCGTTCCAAAGTTTATCCTGCACGGCGTCTTCGCTCACGCGGGAATCCAAGGCCTCTAACACGCGATCGACCACGACGCCGACGGGCGCGCCTCCCTCGTCTCTCGACCCGAGCGGCACGGTGATGTCCGCTTGCTTGTACATCACCTCCCGCGTTTCCAATAACGATTCAATCTTCTCGATCACGCGCGCGCGTTTCGCGTTCTCGTCCTCGTCCTCCGCCCCCGCGAGCAACGGACGCGTCTCGACGCCGTCCGCGAGCACGCGCGTCGCCAAGAGCTCGACGTCCCCGTGCAGACGCACGCTCACCCCGTTGTGCAGGTGCATCCAATTCTTCTTCTCGCACACGATTCCACCGCCCGTGGAGATGACGCATCGCTTATACGCCGCGACTTCGGCCAAGATCATCGTCTCAATCGCTCGGAATTCCGCCTCGCCCGCCTCGGCGAACAACTCGCTCGGCGTCTTCCTCGTCACGTTCTTGATGAGCTCATCCGTGTCCAGGTGATTGTACCCGAGCGCCTTGGCCAGCGACGCGCCGACGGTGGATTTCCCGCTTCCCATGATACCGATCAAGAACACGGACGTGTCCGAGAGCTTATCAGCGACGGCTCGACCGCGGATGAGCTGCGCGGATTCCTCGGCGGCGGAGGCTCGGCGCACGACGGCGGCGGCGCGACGCGCGGGCGCGACGCTCACACGCGCGCGACGAGGCGCGCATCGATCGGACGCACGTGTCGCGCATCGCGACGCACTCGCGGCGGACATGACGAGGCGGGGTGTGACGTTCGAGTCCCGCGAGAGACGCGGGGCTGGGCGGGACGGGGCGGGACGGGCCGGGACGGCGCCGCCGGGACGGTTTTTCAATCGATGATGGACTACTCGCGACGCGATGGTCGGAGAAACGAGAGCGCGATGGGAAGAATGACGATGCCGTGCGTCGCGCTCGCGAGGACGATGACGCACCAGTGGAAAAAGAAAAAGTTTCGAAAGTACTCGTAGCGCGCGAACGCCACGGGCGCGAGACCGGCGAGGGTGGTGAACGCGCCGTTGGTGAGCGCGGGAGCGATGCTTTTCCACGCGTCGAGGAACGACCGCGTCGTCGAATGCCGTAGCGCGCGCGCCATGTGCGCGATGGATTCGATGGAGACGCCCGTGGATGCGATAAGGTTCATCGCGCTCGCGCCGTCGAGCGGAACGCCGAGACAAGCGGCGGCGCCGAAGAGCTCCGTCTGGACGAGAGCGAGCGTCGTCGCACTCGCGAGCGCGGTCTTGACGTCGAAGGTGATGGACATGACGATGATGGACACGGCGAGTCCGACGCCGAGCGCGAGCCATGTGTCTCGCTCGATGGTGAGATAATGGTCGTTGAGCGCGTAAAGACTGACTTCGAACGGGAACGCCCGGGCGCCTGCGCCGGCGACGATTTCCGAACGCGCGATGATTTTCCGGGCCTCTCGCACGTGTTCGAGCTTTTGCTTGATCGTGTGCGCGTCCTCGACGTAAAAAAAAATCTTGCGCTCGTCACCACGCTCTCGTTTGTCGGATTGAGCGTGACGAACGCTCGAGAGATGTCGCCTCGCTGACCGCCGCGTAAAAACGACGGAAATTCCCTCGTAAACGCGTCTGGATTGAAAATCATTCGGTGCGGACAGTGACACCGACTCCTCTCATTTTTCAGGACGTCACCGAGATGGAATTCGCACCGCTTCTCTTTCGACGCGCGATTCAGCGGCGACGCCGGTCGAGACTGCGGCGCGCGGGCCAAGCATTTGAACATGCAGACAAAGGTTTGATTTTCATCCGCCGCGTCGTCCGCGCACGCGTCTCCTCGAGGATTCAATCGAGCCGGATCGTAATACCACGTCGCGTCGTCCACAGAACACGCGCGTCCGCCGGCGATTCTCGCCTCGGTGTGTTCGGTGAAGTAAATCAGAAAATTTGTCGACCCGTACGACGCGTCCACGCGCGGCGCGCGTAAAAAGTCGCGTTCCAATCGTCGCGCCGTCACCGCGTGCCTCGCAAAATTCACATTTTCGACGACGACGAACACTGGGTACGTCGCGAATCGACGCTTGGTGTCGTCCACGAACCGCCACATGTATGACGCGCGCGGGACGACGTCGCGAAGGTTCATCCCGAGCTCCACTTTCGGAATCCCGGCGAGAAGGTACGCGGCGCCGGCGGCGTACGCCGAGAGAATGGCGACGCGCATGGCGACGCTGCGTGACGGTGGAAGCGTCTCCATCCATTGCCAGAGCGGGTCGCACACCGCGGAGGAGAGTTTCGCGATGGACGAACTCCGTCGTAACGGCGCGTATTCGTCGTCGGATCGAGCGGCCGTCGCGGCGGCACGACGCTCGAGATGACGATGAAACACGTTTGGAAAGACCAAGACGGCGACGGCGTAATTACACGCAGTCGCGCACGCCATCTGTACGCCGAACCATCTCACCGCGGGCACTGGCGAGATGGATCCCAGAAGAAACGCCGCGAAATTCATGACGCTGGAGAGCGTCACCGACGCGCCGCCCTCGCGCATGGTTTCCTCGACAACGCTCTCGTCGTCGAGGTCTCGCGCGGCGGCGTGCGACGCGTGCGACGCGAGCACAAAAAAGTCATTCACACCCAAACCCATGGACAGAAACGGCAGCACTTGCACCGTCACGGCGCTGAACGTCACGCCGAACCGCGAGAGCGCGCCGGCGACGCCGAGCGCGGCCCACGTGCTCGCGATGACTGCGAGCACGCCCTCCAACGCCGCTCGCGAGCCGCACGCGGGATTGGATGAGACGTGGAAGAAAATCACGACGTACGCGATGACGACGGCGTAACCGACCAACACGAGCGCCCACAGCCCTCTCGAGGCGTCGGCGATGACGTCTTCGGCGCTTCGTTCAGCCATGTACGAGACGCGAATGTGCTCGTACTCGGCGAGTTTTGCGTCGACAGCGGCGAGCCAGTTGGATTCCCATTCCAGTAACAAACGCTCGGCGTCTCGTTCGGAAATCTCTCGTCGCGCGTGCGTCGGCATCCACCGCGGCTCGGTCGTTCGACCCGTCGCGCTCGACACGTTTGCGGCGGTGTCCATCGTCGTCTTGTTCGTCATCGTTGTATTCTCGCACGGGCTCGCGCTCGGCGTCTCAAATCCGCTCAATGCGCAGAATTGAACGATTTGTCGCACGTCGTCTCGCGCGAAGAGCTCGTCGCACGGCATCGATCGTCCGCCGCAGTGTAACTCGCCACAGTGACACCTCGACACGGTGAAGTCCTCGAGACTGGCGCAACACTCACCCGCGGCGTTGAAATCGCCCTCGACGATTTTCGGGCACTTCGTTCGTAAAGACGCGAGCATGGACGCGCACGCGAAGACGTTTCTCGCCGGCGTCGACGCGCTCAGATCCTCCGCGCGACGCTCGTTTGACGTCGCGCGAACCGTCTCTCCCGTCGGAAGTTCCACGCACTCGGACGTGAGCGTCACCGTCGGTAATCCACACGTCTCGAAGACACGATTTCCGAGCGCGAAGAGCGTGGCGTCGCTCGCCCAAAGCGTCTCGACGCACGGATGCGCTCGAATCCTCGTCATCAACGCGCAACACGAGGGAGGTTGCGCGGCGTCACCCTGCGGCACGCATCCGTGTTCGAGCACGGAGAACGCGTTAAACGAGTCCACGCACGCGCAATCGTCCGACATCGGCGCCGTCGTCGGACATCCAAGGACGTCGGCGGATTCGCGCGTCTCGAGCGTCCACGTCGTCGTCACCACGCCTCGCCTCGCGAGACTCTTCGCGTCTCTCGTTTGAAACACCACCCGCATCGCCTCCACGGTGTCGTTCTCCCCGAACGAAAACATCGTCTTGCGAGGAACGTCGAGATTAAACCACTGTTTACACGTCGACCAATCGAAACCTTTCGAGAAATCGTACTCGTCGACGCTCGGCCTGTTGGCGTACGCGCCGTAAAAATCACCGTTCCTCTCCCCTCCCGGCACGCTCACGGCGCCGTCTCGAAAACAATCCAACGGCGTCATCTGAAAACACGGCGCGTGCGGCTCGACGTCGACGTACTTATGACACACGTCCAACAATCCGACACCGTCGACGCGCGTCTCGCCGCCGCGATACATCCACTCGTGAAAATCTCTCAACTCACGCAACGCCTCTCGCGTCGTCAGCGACCGTCCCGTGACGACGAACGCGTTCGTGCGATAATTCCCATACAATTCATCGTATCGCTCGACCTCGCGTCTCGCGCGATCCCGCGCCCACAGACGCAGAGGGTCTCGCGTCGCCCTCGCGAGCAGCGCGAGACATCCGAGCGCCATCATCGACGCCGCGCACGTCCTCGCGCTCCGTCTCGCGAACCCTCGATCGGCGACGAGACGCATTATTTTTTCTCCCATCGCCTCCCGCTCGCGTCCGCGCGCGGTCGCGCCTCCGTCTCGCGGTCGCGCGCGGTCGCGCGTCGCACGAGGGGGCGTTTAATCTTCCCAGACAACCGTCCAACACCAAACGGTGGGACGCCATCGATCGACGCGCGGGACGCGAGACGGAGGCGCGAGACGCGCGCGCGAGGGAACGTCGAGACGCGCGAAGGCGCGGGTGACGAGGGCGAAGGGTTCTCGGTCGAGCGCGGTGGGAGCGGGACGACGACCGAGGGCGATCGGGGGCGGTCGAACGCGGGACGGGACGCCCAACACCTCGCGGTCGGCATGTCGAATCGCGAACGGGACGCGCTCTTGGGGAACGATGCCGAGCGGGCGAGGCGTAAGGCGGCCATGGACGGCGTCGAGCGATCGTCGGTGAACGAGGAGCGGTTGGTACAGACGGCGAGGACGGCGCAGGAGTCGGCGGGGACGGGGGAGAATATTTTGTCTAAACTGCACGATCAGCGGGAAAAGATTTTGAGCGCGCGGGCGAGCGCGGGGCACATGGAGCGAGACATGGATAAGAGCGAGAAGCGAATGACGCAGTTGGGGTGCGAGAAATGCATGCAGCGATGGGCGTTCTGCGTGCTGGTGGTGCTCGTGCTCGGAGGCTTGAGTTTCTTTTTGTGGTGGAAACTGCAACACCGGGACGAGGAGCGACGACGTCAAGAGCGAGAGGGTGACGTCGCGTACGCGATGATGGCGTCGGAGTGGGCGAACGATCGGGTGCACGCGGCGGCGAGACGATTGTTGCGCCTGTGAGGTGAGGAAGGATTGTTCCTTCGAAGGCTTCTGTCCTTTCCTTTGTAGTCGAGTAGTAGTTGAACGCATAGCACCCTTAGCGGCGAGAATGATGTCGAGTAAAATAATCCGTGTACGCATTACAACACGCCCCGTCATCACGAAAAACCGATCGATTTCCATCCCTCGGGTGCCAAAGCCTGTCGCAAGCACTTGATTCGCTTTCTGTTGGCGTCCAAATCGCTCTCGCCGACGCGACTCGCCGAGCGATACTCCACTCTCGATCGACGCTTTTCATCGTCCGGGGGAAACCAAAACTCCACGTCGTCCACGAACCCGAATATCTTTGACGTATACTCCACTCGCATGTAGTCGTTCGTTTGCTCGACGATTTTCGGCGCGTAGCCATCGCAATCCGTGTTCTCGACGACGCGCGCCAGCGTTCGCATCGCCTCGTCCCGCGTCGTCTCGGTCCCGCCCCTCTTGACTTTTTCCTCGTCGTTGTACGTCCACGCCGGGATGTAGTGCACCGGGTCGTTGAACTCATCGGACGTGCCCACGCAGTTGGGCGTCGGCGGGCACAGCGACAGTCCGGTGACGATGCCGTTGAATTCGCCCACACCGAGGTTGTTCGGGACGGGCGCCGCAAAATTGAACAAACCGAGAAAGAAGGGCGACGCGGCGACGTTTCGAAGGATGACGCGCCGTCCGGACGTTCGAGCGTCCTTTTTGGCGTCGCGGGAGCCGGTCGAGGCGACGCATCGGAGCGGGACGCGCGCGAGCATGGCGCAGAGTGAGGCTGGGCGGTCGGGACGCCGCGAAGAGACGCGCGGCGCTCGACGTTCGTTCGCGCGCGGTCGATTCGCGCGCGCGGCGTCGAGGACAGGATTCACGGCTACTTGGATGAATGAATGTCTATGTCTAAGGCATGAGGGAGGGTGAACGGTCGGCGGTGTCTTGGGCTTTTTTCGCGGCGACGACGCGTCGCTTTTCGGCGAGAAACATGCGCTCGAGCTCGGGCGCGACGGCGTCAATGGCGGGACGCGCAGAGGGATCGCCGCACCAGCACGCGCGCATGATTTCAGCGTACTCTTTGGGTAAGTCGGGCGGTGGATTGGCCGCCGCCGATGAGGACGAGGACGAGGAGGTCGGACGCTCGCCTCGAAGGAGCGCGGCGACGATTTGCATCAGAGAGAAACCGGCGAAGGGTTCCTCGCGCGTCAGACACTCCCACATGACGACGCCGAAGGAATACACGTCGACGGCGGTCGTGTATCTCGGGTTTCCTTCCAAGAGCTCGGGCGCCATGAATTGATACGTGCCGACGAGCGACATGGCGCCGGCGCTCGTCGACGCACCCGAGTGAAATTTGGAGAGACCAAAGTCGCCGATTTTAATGGACCCGCCGTCGTCGATGAAGAGATTCCCACTCTTAAAGTCTCGATGGATGACGTCTCGCGCGTGCAGATACACCAACCCTTTCGCCGCCTCACTCATCCATTTGAGCGCTTTAAAAGCCGAGAGCGATTTATTGGCATTGCGCAGGTACGCGTACAGCGACCCTTTATCGCAGTAATCCATGACGATGCACAGATTTGGCGGCGCGGTGGACGCACCCATAAATGCGACGACGTGTCGATGGCGTAGACGCGTGAGAAACGAGAGCTCTCGCTTAAACTCGGACAACGCGCGGCGGTCGCCGTCGGCGCCGTCGAGCACGCACAGGCGCTTGATGGCGACGTCTGTGCCTCTGTATCTGCCGCGAAAGACCTCGCCGAATGCGCCGCGTCCGATTTGTCGACCGAATTCCAAGTCCGACATGGGTATTTCGTCGAAATCCGCGCCGTCGCCGCGCCGCGCCGCCGCGACTGGACTCAACGGCGGCTTGGACGGATTCAGCGGCGAGTGCGACGGCCGTCGCATGGATTCCGAAAAGGATTGCGCGAGCTTGTCGACGTCCGTCTGTGTCGCCGCGTTAGGAGATACAAACGGATCGACGTACGTCGACGCCGACGCTGGGCCACTCTGCAACGGCGTGAATTCGAGCGGCGCCGAAAACGCGTCCAAATCGAAATCGCTCGGTTTGCGACGGTGACCGGGACGCGGTCCGAGATCTTGCGGCGGCGCCAATCCGAACGGATTGTACCCACCGTTCGCGTCCACGATCGAGTCTTCGTCCGCGTCCAACTGAATCAGAGGCGGCATCTCCCCGGCGCGCACTTTTTGTGGCGAGCGTTCCGCCGCCTCGGCGCCATCGTCCATCAAATTCTGAAACGTCGGATCCAATGCGTGCTTCTCCACCGGCGCGTTCGCGCTCAGAATCTCCTGAATGTCCGTTTTGTTCGTCTCCAAAAAGTTTGGCGCCGTCTCCGCGAGCGCATACATCGGTTCGTGACGTAAAAACGCCTTTCGAGACGCGCGCTCGTGACACGCGCGCAACTCCTCGTGCTCGACGCGAAACTTTTCGCTATCGCTCGCCGACAGTCGACCCTCCTCGGCGAGCGTCGCCGCGACGAACAGCGCGGCTCTGTACGCCAAATCCGCCTCGCGAAGCGCCAAACGAGCGACGAAGACGATTAATTCGATCCACTCCAAAGATTCAATGGGGTGTTGTTCCGCCTGAATCGCCGGCACGTACGCCGCCGCGTCCTCGATGACTCGTCTCGCCTTCCCCGCCACCGCGACGAGCGCGCACAGACTCACCGACGACAACGGATCGCTCATCACGATGCCATCGTCCTCCAACGCCTCCGCGCGCGCGTCCACGCTGTAATTATTCTCAAACGCCGAAAAATGTCGATGAAATTTCGCCTTGGCCCGAATCAACGCGGCGTACGGCGCCACCACCGTGGCGCACGCGTCGTGCCCCTCGCGCTCGTAAAATCCCGCGTGTCGCATGAAATCCGCGCTCGCTCGTCTTCTCTCTCTCGCCATCGCCGTATGGTCGCTCGAATACGCCTCCAACGTCTCGTCCAACAACCGTTCCCGCCGCTCGTAGATCGGGTGCAACGCCGCGCTCGAACCGTGTTGCGCCAGCGCGTGCGTCACCGCCAGCACTCTCAGCGCTGAAACCGCCGACCGAAGCTTATTCACTCGAACCAACGCCCCCAACGCCTCGTTCGCGTTCTTCACCCGGTCCTCTTCGTTCGCCGCCCACGTCCCGCGCACCAACCGCTGCACGTGCTTCATCTTCGGCGCCCTCGCCGGGGTCGCCAGCGTCGCCTTCAACACGCTGTACTCGATCGCGGACATCGCGCGTACGTAGTGCTGCACTCGCTCGTGAAACGACGCCTGCGCCGAGCTCGCGGGCGCGCTCGAGGAGGCCGCGGCGAATTCATCCGGACGCGCGTGTCCCGAGAGCGAGAGCGACGATCGTCGCTCGTGTCGCGCGCTCGCGCGCTCCGATTCGCTCTCGGGCGCGTGCACGCGCTGCGCGCGCCTCGACGCGTCGTCCCGCGCGTCCGCGGAGGACTCGGCCGACATGGCGCCGCGCGAACGCGCGCGAGGAGATGTGACGCGCGGAGACCGTCGTCATTCATCGTCGGGACGCATGCGCGCGTCCGCCGACGCCCTGCGCGCGTACTGCCTCGAGAGGGTGGGCGCGACGACGTCTGACGAGGATGGCGTCTCGCTCGCGGCGTTCGCGCTCGACGTGCGCGAGGGACGGACGACGACGAGGGAAGTCGTGATTGCTCTCGGGGACGCCCTGACGTCGGTGGAACCGTCGCCGCGCGCGCGAGCGACGGAGATTCTGGTCGCGATCGCTCGAGAGGCGATGGAGACGCTGGATGATGGGAGCGTGGGGACGCTCGGGGCGTTTTTTGCGGGTCGTTTGGCGGATCACTCGGCGGCGGGACGCGCGGCGGCGGGGGCGGCGGCGTGCGCGGCGCGCGCGGACGGGACGACGATCGAAGCGATGGCGAGAGGGTTATTCGTCGAGTGTGACGCGCAGAGTTTGCGACAGAGCGATAGGGAGGCGTGTGGGAGGCTGGCGATCGAGATGTTGCGAGGAGAGCATCGAGGCGCGTGCGTGCGCGGCGCGGGGGACGGGGACGCGAGCGAGGCGTTGGCGAGAATCATCGGTGCGTTCGACGGTGAGAAGGATCCGAGGTGCGTGTTGGGTCTGTGTGAGGTGTGGACGCTGTTACCCGCGGCGTTTGACGCGTTCGGGGCGCGTGGGACGGAGGTGTACGCGGAAAACGCGGAGGAATTGTACGACGTCGCGGCGAGTTACTTTCCGGTGAGTTTTAAGCCGCCGAGAGGAGATTCGATCAAGATTTCGAGGCGACAGCTCGCGGAGGCGGTGGAGCGCGCGATGTGCGCGTCGCCGACGTTCGCACCGTGGGCGCTGTCGCACGCGCTGGAGAGTTTGAATCCGGAATTGGGACCGGGGAAGATGGCGGACGCCGCGCGCGCGGTTCGCGCCATGGGCGAGCGGTGGGGCGCGCGCGTCATGGAACCGTATTTGGAGACGATATGGAACGCCATGCGCGCGGCTCTCGCGCATCCGAACGCCACCAATTTGGAGGACGACGCGGACGCGCGCGCGACGACGCCCATGTCCGTGATGACGACGATGTTTGCGAGCGAATTCGGGGGTGCGGCGCTCGCGCGAGCGGCGTTGTCGGACGCGTGCATGGTGGACGCCGAGTCCACGTTTCGTCGTCTCTCGAGCGAGCGTTCGAAAGAGGCGTGTGCGATGGAGACTACCGACGCCGGGTGCTGCGGCGGCGGATGCGGCGGTTCGGACGGCGGCGACGACGCGGCGAGAGGCAGACTCGTCGCGGCGACGGCGAGTCGTGTGTTGGGCGCCGTCGCCGCGGCGTCGCCCGCTCTCGCCCGCGACGTCATCGAGGGCACTTTGAAGAGACTTTTAGACGCGGGCGGAATATCAATGGACGCGCAGGGTGCGAATCCGTCCGCGACGGCGTACTTGTCGCTCATTCTCGCCACGCCCGCGCTCGGCGGCGCGTTGGATTGCTGTGAAAAACACGCGCACGCGAGCGAACAAGAGAGCGTCTTGGGATCGGAGAGCGGACGGTTGGTCGGCTTGTTTTCATCCGGCGCGTTAGGCATCATAGAATCACACGCGGTGAGCGAATCAATCGTCCTAGGTCTGGCGGGAATACACATGTTGTGCAAATTTCCGGGTCGGTTTGGTTTAGCCGACGCCGAGTCACGCGTCGCAGCCGGTAGAAATTTATACGACGCCATGATGAAGGATCACGCGGGCGAGAGTGAATCCGACACAGAAATGCGCCAAGAGCGCGCCATCGCCGCGCTCGTCGCCGCGGTGAGCGCCGGAGACGAGATGTTCGAGGCGACGATGACGAGAGGAGGAAGCGTCGATCGACTCGAGCGCGCACTGGTGGAACGCGACATCGAGACGGTCGAGGCGAAGCGCGCCGTGCGCGCGCTCGTCGCGCTCGCCAACGCGAATCAAACGATACGCGATCGCGTCGCGCGCCTGTTCTGCGATACGTTTCGCGAACTGGGCGCGACGGCGGCGACGGCGGGCGGACTCGCTCGCGCTCTATGCGAAGACGACGACGGCGTGTTGACGCGATTCATCACGAACGACGACGCGCGACGCGCGTGCGAAGATCTCGTCGAATACCTCTCCACGAGCGTCGACGTCGAACACTCCGAGCACACGACGCGCGTCTTGGCGAGCGCGGTGGCGAATTGCGACGCGGCGGCGCAGACGAAATTCGCCGAGCGCGTCTTCGACGACGCGCGTCAAAACCCGTTCGTGTCCTGCGCCGTCGTCTGCGGACTCGCGCCGGACGCGTCGTTCGACGTGAACAGACTGACGAACGCGCTCGAGGCGCTCGTCGAGTTCGCGACGAGCGAGGAGTCGAATGCCGCGTCTCGGAAATTCGTCGCCGCCGCCGTCGGTTCGGCCACGCACAAGTTTCCGACGGCGACGTTCGTGCCGCCGACCGGGGACTTGGGTCATCCCGCGACGACGCTCATCGTCGGCGCGTGCGTTCGCGCGCGCGCGATGCGCAGGGACGACGCGCCCGAGTTTAAAGCTCTCGTCTCGCGCCTCTTCGAGTCGCTCGACGCCGAGACGCCGGCGACGGCGAGAGGCGCCGCCGTCGCGCTCGGCATGGCGGTCGGATTCGACGCCGACGCTCGCGACGTCGGACTCGGTCTCAGGACGTGCACGCACGCGAATGAAAAGTTCCTCTCGCGTCAGCGCTTCTTCGCGACAATCGCGCCGAGACTCACCGAGGACGCGCACCGCGCCGTCGGCGTTCGGCGATTGTCCCGCGCGTACGCGGCGGTGAAACTAGCCGGTGGCGTGCCCGCATCCGTGGCGCTCAGTCCGCAGTTCAAGCTCTTCGCCCTCTTACCGGACGTCTTGCGCGCACTCACCCTCGGGACGTTGGCTCGGGACGACGATGCGCTCCGCGCGACGGTACTCCTCGTCGGTTCGCGTCTCGCCGACCCCACGCTTCGCGACCCGAGCGACGAGGGCGAAGACGAGCGTCTCGCCCCGTCCCTCGTGGACGCCCTCGCCTCGATCGCCGTCGCCTCACCCGACGACGCGTCCATGGAGTGTCGAGAGAGCGCGCTCGAGGCGCTCGTCGCCGTCGCCACGCTCGCCTTCTCCGCCGTGTATCCCTGTCGAGAGCGCGCGCTCGACGCCGCGCTCGCGGCGTGCGACGATCCGAAGCGTCGAGTTCGTCGCGCCGCCGCCGCCGCACGTCAGGTATGGATGAAAATAACGTCGGTGCGGTGACCGCCGGCGAGTCGCGGGCGAGTCGCGAGATGAAAATAACGTCGGTGCGGTGACCGCTCGACGCGCGAGCGCTCGTAACCGCCGCACACGCCGACGCTCCATGACGACCGACGTCGCCGTCGACCTCGACGATGTCGGCGTGCCCGTGCCTCGCGACGACGACGATGACGCCATCGCCGCGCGCCGCGCGTCCTCCTCGCCCGCGTCGGCGTCGAAACGTCCCCGTTCGCGCGACGGGGACGCATCATCAACCCTGTGCGCTTTTTTCCTTCGCGGTCGGTGCGCGAGCGGTGACGCGTGTCCGCGCGCGCACGTCTCGCCGTCGTCCACGCACGCGATGAATTGCGGATGCGCGCGGTGTCGACCGCGTCGTCCGGGCGACGACGACGACGAGACGGTGAGGAATCTCTCGGAATCAGAGGATTCAGAGGAGGGCGCCGTCCCGCGCGCCGTCGTCGCGCGAGAGGCGAACGAACGACTCGAGAGACGCGATGAGATCATCGCCGAGTGCGCGGTCATCTCGAACGCGACGGCGGTGACGTTTTGGCGCGAGTTTCTACGTCGAGCGGCGACGGAGGAAGGGAACAGATTGACGCCGTATTGGGCGCCGAGACGCGCCGACGACGACGCGACAGAATCGCGCGACTAGAGCGTCACGACGTGTATAGCATAGAAGAACCGCACGCAGAGATGAATGACGCGTTCATCGCCACGCGCTCGACCGACCGACCGACGCATCGTTCACCGACCCCTCCGCACCGCGCGCGCGTCCCGAGAGGTTGGGAGCGCCGCGCGATGGAAATCTTAAGATTACACACTCATGCGTCCATTTTCGACCGCACACGCCCGCGCGCGATCTCCGCGCGCGACGAGACCGTCATGGGATTCGATATTCGCGCGTTGTTCGGCCTCGCGCCCACGCCCGAGGAACGCGCGCGCGCCTGTCGCTCAAAACTCCGTCGAATGCAGCGGGACATTGAATCACAAATTCGCGACATTGAGCGCACCGCCAAGGCGACCGAGCGCGAGATTAAGCGATGCGCCGCGCGACGAGACCTCGCCTCGTGTCGCGCACTCGCGCGGGAGGTGGTCACCGCGAGATCGACGGTGAGCGGGCTGTACACGACGCGGGCGAGGATGCGCTCGGTGGAGGCGGCGGTGAGCCGACGCGGCGCGGCGGCGACGAGCGCGCGCGCGGTGGAACGATCGAGCGAGGTGATGCGAGCGATGAGCGATCTGATGCGGGCGAACGGTGTGCGCGAGGATGCGAGAGAACTGAGTCGAGAGATGGCGAGAGCGGGGATGATGGAGGAAATTCTCGAGGAGACGCTGGGCGAGGCGCTGGACGCCGACGGAGACGAAGACGAGACGGAACGCGCGGTGGAGGATGTGTTGCGAGAGATGGTGGGTGAGGTGGAGTTTCCGGAGATGGTGGTGGGGAAAGCGGAGACGGAGACACCGGTGACGGAGACGGTGGTGACGGAGACGGAGACGGAGACGACGACGGAGGATTTAAAGGCGCGACTCGACGCCATGCGCGCGGAATAGACGCGTTTCTGTTTTACGTCAGAGTCATCGTTCGAGCGCGCGAGACCGGTTGTATCAATGTCAGTTTTATTGTTGTTCACGCGCGCGCGATCGCTCGCGCGCGATCGCTCGCGAACGAGCGGTCCCTCTCTCTCTCTCCGTCCTCTCGGTCGGCGGCTGAAAAATCTCTTTTCCCAACCGAATGTCCCCATTGCATCGCGCCCGCCCGATCGGCACCGCGCGCGCGTTTCGCGCCGACCGGCACCGCGCGCGATGGAGACGAATCTCGCGCGCGCGTCGTCGCGCGTCGATATCGCGCCTCGCGTCGCTCGCGCGCGAGAGAAACCGTCGACGAGACGAGACGGGACGGGACGCGAGACGGTACCCTCGACGACGGGGACGACGCGTCGACGCGGCGCGACGCGCTCGAGGGCGTCGAGCGAGGAAGGGGCGGGGGCGGAGACGACGACGCCGCGGGGTGGGTCGACGCAGACGCTGCGAGGGATGTTCGACGCGGTGCGAGGGGCGGTGCTTCGACCGGCGGAGGCGAGCGCGGAGGCGAGCGGGGAGGCGAGCGCGTCTCGACGCGCGCTGTCGGAGGTGCGAGACGCGATAGGGACGTTCGTGACGGGCGTGACGGAGAGTTTCGACGAGGCGATGGAGGGTGGGGGAGAGGGGGAGCGGTTTCGAACGGATCGAACGGCGAACGCGGAGCGGCGAAGACGCGCGAGGACGCTCACGGCGGAGCGGAGAAAGCGACGACTCGACGCCAAGACGAGAGAGGAGCTCGCGGCGCTGCGACCGAGTGTAGAAGTTTTAGAGCTGTCTGATGATGCGCGCGAGGCGATCGGATTGGATTGCGATGAGATGCATTTAGTGCCCGTCGGAGACGCGAGCGGTTGGAGCGCGGCGTTGTTGAGGTATCGCGCCGACGCGAACGTCGCGCCGAAACGACCGGTGATCGTCGTTCCGGGGTGCGCGTCGAACGGTATGACGTTCGACGTCGATCAAAAGGTGAGTTTACCTCGATATCTCACGGAAAGAGGACACGAGGTGTGGATCGTGGAGACGCGAGGCGTCGGGTACGCGAGACGATGGACGAGACAGCGAGACGATTACACGGACATCGCCACCGTGGAGAGAGACGGAGAGTTGATAGAGGTGGAGATACCGGCGATGCGATCGGTGGGGTTCGGGTTGTGGGATTTCGACACGCTTTTACTCGAAGATTTGTTCGCGGCGTGCGAGTACATAGCCGAGGTTGGCAAACGAGGCGACTTCGTCGGCGTCGGACACTCCATGGGCGGCATGCTTCTCGCCTCCCTCGCAGCGATCGGACCGAAAGCGGACGAGATAGGTGAGACATCATCGTGGTCGATGACGCGCGTGTGCACGCTGGCGTCGTGTCTCGAGTGCTCGGAGGAGAGCGATCCCGAGTCGCCGGCGTCGGTGTACGCTCGATTCGCCGCCTTGGCCGGACATTTGCCGAGAGGTCTCACCGCGAATCCGAGCACGACCACCGTGCATTTACCCATCGCACCCGCGAGTGTCGCCACGGCCGAGGCGTTTCAATTCGTTCTCGGACCTCCACCGCCCATCGACAGAACGGACGCCGCCGAGCCCGATCCCGCCAAGGCGTTTTGGCGCAACTCGGTGTCCCCCGTCACGTGTCACCCTGGCGCGACGGATTCGGAATTCCTTCGACGTTTGCTGCTGCGAGGTTTCAACAATGTCCCGCTGTCGCTCTTACTGCAGATGGCGACCCTGTTCACGCCCGGAGGCATGCGCAGTCGAGACCCGTCCATGGGTGTCGACGAGAGTTCCAGTGTGCGCGCCGTCGCCGCGACCGCCACCCTCCCTCGCGGAGACTCCGAGCGCGTCGCCTACCTCAACGCCCTCCAAAAAGCAAACGTTCCCGTGTGCGTCGTCGCAGGCGACGTCGATCCGATCTTCCCACCGAATCAAGTCAAGGCGTTCGCGGCGAAAGCGCGCGCCGAATTTCACGTCTTCGGCGACGCCGCCGCGCCGCGAGACGATCCGGACGCCCATTTCAGCCACTACGACGTCATCTGCGGCAGGCGCGCGCCCGAGACCGTGTTCCCGACTGTGGCTTCCTTTCTCGCCCGCTGAATGTTCGCCTTTACGGCATCGCGCGGCATCTAGTCGAGCGTTGTGAGCGTCGTTTTTGTCGTTTTGTTCCTCTCGCAGCCTCGGGACACTGCATTATCTTTCTCGAGACACCGACGCGCGCGCCCGCGCGGGCGACGCATGCGCGCGTCCCTAACGTCGACGCACGGAACGTATCGACCGACTCGACGCGCGTCGAGCATGACCGCGGTCGTCACCGCCGCGCGACGCGGGGAAGAGGGCGGCGCCGCCGGGACGACCCCGAAAGAAAATCAGAGCGCGCGAGGCGCCTCCTGGCGCGCGGAACATCGCGAGGCGATCCTGGAGGAGAGCGCGCGCGCGCACGTACCCTCGGAGTCGCCGACGGTGATCGATTTCTTGGTGAACGAGGAGGCGCTCGCGGGGCCGAGAAAGTGGCTCGGCGCGGCGGTGACGGAGAACGGCGACGTCTACGGCGTCCCGAGTCACGCGCTCAAGGTGTTAAAGCTCACGCCGAGGGATGGGAAATTGCGATTGATCGGGAAGAATCTCACGTCGACGCACTTTAAGTTTCTTCGCGGGATTGATGGGAAGAATGGAAAGTGTTACGGTTTACCGGCGTGGGGCGAGGGCGTGTTGAAAATAGACGTCGAGAGCGGACAGACGAGCATGATTGGAGATTTACCGCGATCGATGAAGTGGCAGTGGCATGGGGGATCATTAGGGAGTGACGGGGCGCTGTACGCGGTGCCGTGTAACGCGGCCAGCGTGTTGAGGGTGTGCACGAAGACGGAGGAGGTGACGTTTATCGGCGGCGACGTGATATCGCCGATGAAAAATAAATGGTACGGAGGCATCAAGGCGCCGGATGGGTCGATATACGGCGTGCCATATTGCGCGGATAAGATCATTCGCATCGTGCCCGAGACGCAATCGGTGGAATTGCTGGAAGTACAAGGCGCTTCTTTGGAACCGAATTCGTACGCATGGCACGGCGGTTTACTCGCCCCGAACGGATGTATCTATTGTTTCCCAAGCCACGCCGATCGCGTATTGCGCATTGATTGCGCGACGAAGACGTGCACGCTCATCGGAGACTCACTCGGGGATAAGAGGTACAAGTTTGGCGGCGGGTGCGTCGGACCCGACGGCGCGTCGGTGTACGCGTTTCCCTCCGATTACAAGGCGGTGCTCAAAATCGACACGAAGACCGATGAAACCTCGCTCGTGGGCGAAGGATTACCCGGTATGCTCCCCGATCTCCTCAACAAGTGGCAAAACGGCGTTCTCGCCGGCGATGGGTACATTTACGGCGTCCCGTGCGACGCGCCCTCAGTCATCCAAATAGACTGCCAAAATGACACCGTCAACTTCCTCGGCGATCTCGGCGACATGCCTGACAAGTACCAGGGCGGCTTCTTAAACCAAGACGACGGTGTCGTCTATTGCATCCCTGAAAACGCGGAAAACGTGCTCAGAATTTGTCCAGCCGGTTCCTCGCCCGTCCCCGAGCCGCGCGCCGGTTTCGCGCACGACGCGTCGTGAATCCGCAGACGTCACCGTCTCACCCGACCTCCACCCGTTGTAACATTCGCCCCTGAAAATAGTCACATCCATCAAAACCACTCCTCCGCATCCGCGAGCGCGTCAACGCCGTCCTCCACCTCGCCTCGCCTCGCCTCGTCTCGCGTCGTCTCGGCCCTCGCCCCCAGCCTTCCTCACACGCCCACCCGCGTCGCGTCGCGTCGCGTCCGCGCCGTTCGCGCGCGGCCGATCGGTTCGACACCATGCTTCCCTCGTGGCTCGGCGGTGACTCCTCCTCGGACGACGAGTACGACGACCACGACGTCCCGGGGGAACATCGTCCCGAGGGATCATCATCGCGTCTGCGCGCGATCGGATCGACGGTGAAACACGAAGCCAAGGAGCGATTGTCCCAGCTCGCGAGGTCCGAGCGCGCGAGTGTGGCGGTCGATGGTCTGACGGATCTCATCGGTGACCCAACGCGAGGCAAGGCGCGAGACGGGGTGGATAAACTCAAGGCGCGCTCGAAAGATTTGTGGAGCAACGCGATGCGAGGCGACGAGGCAAAGATTGAAAAGACGAAACGGGTGACGACCAAGGCGTTGGAGATCACGGAAAAGTTGGCGATGAGCGCGGATCCGGAGGGAGAGGTGGCGCACACGTTCGCGGACGCGGCGAGGAAATTGAAGGATATCGTGGCGACGGGGAAAAATCGAGAAGAGGTGTTGGCGATGAGCAAGACGTTGGGGTTGGACGTGTGGGGGAAATTGAGGAGTAAGGCGCAGACGAATGAGAATTTTTCGGGCATGCGAGGAACGGTGGAGCGAATCGTCGAACGGGTCAAGGCGTTGATGGAGAAGTTGAAGGAGGAAAAGATGAAGCGAGACGAGGCGGCGGCCATCTCGGCGGTGCTCGACGCAGGGGAAGAGGGTACGACGGAACAGGTGGATTCGAGGTTGAAAACGCTGGCGGAGGAGAGTAAGGGAGTGTGGGGCGATATTCGAGCCGACGAACAGGTGAGAAAACTCATCAAAGAGGAGGTGGTTCCGGGTTTCGAACGTTTGATTCGCGGCGCGGTGCAAGTATCGTGCGAGCTCATGAGTCAGCTCGAACTTCCTCGCGTTGACGGCGTGTACGATTCGCCGATCGGTTCGGTGTGTTATCACGTCGATAACGTGCGCTTCACCGAATTCAACATCGATAAGGAATCGCTCCGCGTCATCAATCACATGGACGAGGACGAGCTGGGCGCCGGGTTGAGCACGACGGTGCAGGTAGAGAACATCAACACCACCATGCAAGACGTAGAGTTTGCGTACTGCGAATTCCCTAGAAATTGGGGCGTCGTCGACGGCGAGGGTCTCTGCACCGTCACTGTGGAGGGTGCCAGCGTGGGCATCACGTACGAAATCATCGTCAACACGCAACAGTTGATGAAAGTGGTGAATCAAGGCGTCGAGTTAGCCAAGGATGACGGGAAAATCGAGGAAGTGAAGGAGAAGATCGCGGTGAAGATGAAGGAGAGAAAAGAAAAGAAGGAGCGAGAAGCCGCCGCGGCCGCCGCGGCTGCAGCAGCCGGAACGCCACCGAAGCCCATCTCGTCGCAGAAGGATGAAGAGTCCGAGCGCGAGCGCTTCGGTTCGCCGACGAAGGACGTCGATGCCTTAGGTTCTGCGCTCGATCGAGCGTTCGGTGCGAGCATGTTCAACAATTCCGAGGAAAAGTTCGAATCGCCGCCGTTATCTCCAACTTCCCCTGACGCGTTTCACGACGCCACGGACGACGCGCACGTATTAAACGCCAAGGAAAAGCTCGTTCGCAATCGCAGAGTGGTCGGTGAAATCTTGGGTGACGAATTCTTGGGCAACGAACCCGTGTTAGAGCTTCGCGTGCACACGACGCACATCTCCGTCGGTGAACTCGACGTACAAATTAGCGGTACGTCGGCGGCGTGGTTGTACAACATGATCGCCCTCGTCTTGACGCAACAACTCAGAGGACGCATCGAAGAGAAAATCAACAACATCACCGTCAAGCAGCTCGCTCGCGTGAGCGACGCCGTCGCCGCTTACAGCGCTGGTTTGATCGAGGTGTGCGTCTACCAAGACGAATCCGATGACGACGACGACGACATCGGGTCTCTCCTCTCCGGCGTCACCGGTTCTCTTCGTCAAAATCCGGGCGCGTGGGGCGAGGATTGGCGGTGTTCGCACTGCCCGGGCGAGGCTCCCGATCACGTCGAGGCGCGTCGTAAATTCGGCTCCCGGTCGCAGTCCAAGGCGTCGTTCGAAGGTCTCGACGAAATCATCCAGGAACACGAGAAGGAGCAAGCCGCAAGAGACGCGGACGGTAGAAATTCTCTCGATAGCGTCGATTGGCACGACATCGCGTCCCCGATGTGAGACCGCGCGTTTCGAAAAGCAAATCCATCCCTGATTTATTTCTTGTAGTCGAATCGAATTGGATTGAAATCAATGAAATCATTCGAACGTCGTCTATCGGTTGTCGGCGTCCCGAGGCTCGTTCGTCTTCACAGAGCGACTCCTCACGTCGCGCGCGCGCGGCGCACGATGCCACCCAAGGTCTCCATCGTCGCCCTGGCGTCGGCTCTCGTCGCCTTGGTCCTCAAATCTCGTCTCTCGAGACGAAAACCGTCGAAACCGACCGCCAACGCCATCGTCCCGAGGGTGCGCGCAACGACCGCCGAGACATCAACGACGGCTGATGGGACGCCCGCGCGCTCGCTCGCGCGAACGACGACGTCACCGCTCCGCACGCGCGAGCCCGCAATCGATCACACCGCCGGTGGTCTCGAGACGGTGGAGATACGCGCGCGAGGGATCACGGCGCGCGTGTCCCCGTTCGGCGCGACGCTCGTAGGCGTCGAGTGCGCGCGACCGGGACGCGAGGATGACGACGATGGAAGAGAGGACATCACGCTCGGATACGACGATTGCGAGAGTTACGATCAAACCGAAGGTAGGCCGTATTTCGGCGCGGTATGCGGACGCGTGGCGAATAGGATCGCTAAAGGGGAATTCGCGCTCGGACGCGAGACGTTTCGGTTGAAAAAGAACAACGGCGAAAACACGCTTCACGGAGGCGAGAGCGGGTGGGATCGCAAGCGTTGGACGATCGAGGATAAGAGTCGGAGCAGTGTGACCCTGCGCTACGAGAGCACGAGCGGTGAGGAGGGCTTTCCGGGCAAGGTGATCGTGCACACGGTGTACTCGTGCGTGGGATTCGGCGAACGCGTGACGGTGGAGGCGGACGACGTCTCGGGCGGCGTGAAATTAGTCGTGAAGAATTACGCCGAATTGACGACGAAGATGACCGCGACGACGGACGCGACGACGCCAATCTCTACGGTGCAGCACACGTATTTCAATCTTCACGGACACGCGAGCGGGAGAGATTGTAGCGCGCATGTCGTCTCCATGCCGGCATGCGACAGATACGTCCCCGTCGACGCCGAGACGTTGATTCCCACGGGTGAGGGTTTGAAAAACGTGCACGGCACGCCGTACGATTTACGAGAACCCACGCCCATATTTGCCAAATCGAGCGATGGCTACGATAACACCTTTGTCATCGCCGGAGCGGACGCGACGAGACCGGCGAGCGAGTTGCCTCGCGAGCCGCCGCGACTGGCAGCGCGCGTGACGTGTCCCGAGGCTCGACGCGCGCTCGAGGTATACACGGACGCACCGGGCGTGCATCTGTACACGGGGAACTTTTTATCGGGCACCATGCTCGGCAAAATCAAGGGCGGCGCTCGGTACGCGCGTCAGGGTGGATTTTGTCTCGAGACGGGTTGGTTTCCGGACGCCGTCAATCAACACGCGAAAATCGGCGACGCCTACCCGAGCGTCGTGGTGCGACGCGGCGATTCGTACTCGCACACGTTGACGTATAGGATCGAAAACGATCCGTCCGTGGATGAGTGATTCGTCGGGACTCGTTTCAGATTACTTTTCGTTGCTACAATTAGTTGTACGTGAAGACGTACGCCCTCAACAAGAGCGTGAGGATCAAGATGCCGAGAAATATCGCGAGGGGCATGTACTTCTGAATCAACGCCTGTCGACTCAAATCTTTCGCCTTTTTACTATACTTTTTACTCGCCTCGCTCAAATTTCCGCTCATCGCGCTCACGCGATCCAACTGTTCGCCCTGTCCCATGATGTCGTTGATATTCCTCGTCATGATTTGTTGAATGTCGTGCAAATCATCGTTCAACTTGTTTAAATTACGCTGCGTTCGCGCGTCGCTGTACAGCTTCTTCGTCCTCTGTATGAAGGTGTCAAACTTTATAAACGCGTACGGTCTCGCCGCCGCGTCCACCGCCGCGCCGTGCGTCCGGGCAAACTCTTGTTGTAATTCCTCCAGGTACTGATACGCCAATTTCTTCGGATACGATCGATCACACACGGTGAGATAACACACGTTCCCATCGATGGTGTAATGCATCAGATACTCCCCGCTCTCGATCGTCATTCGACTCGGAGGCGTCTCGGCGCCGCTCGCGCCCAGGCGAAGAAATAATCCCTTCGCCTGTCTCTTGAGCGCGTCCATGTTCGACGACGCGCTCGATTCGGACGCCGACGCGACGTCTAAGGATTCAGCCAACGGCAATCCATCGTTGACGCGCGCTAAGAGCGTGAGTTTCACCATGACGACGCGCGCGCGCGCGATGCAATCGAACACGACGCGAACCCGTGTCGATTCGGTGGAATCTCTGTTCCCTCCTCCTCGTCGATCGAGCCCGCGGACGCGGACGCGGAGGCGGGTATCGTCGTCACGCGCGGTGTACCGCCCGGCGAACGCTCGCGAACGACGACGACGACGCGCGCGACGCGACGATGTGACGAATCAAAAGTCAAAAGCCGTTCGGTGCCCGTCGAGACATTCATTCAATCATTCGATCGTTCGATCGTCACCCGACGACGCGGGCGAGCGACGACGAGGAGGATGAGCGAGGAAGAGGTGCGCGCGAGACGATCGCGACGGTGGGTCGCGTCGCGGAGACGAGGATGGGGTGGAATGCGTCGCGCGCGCGGTGTCATCGCGTGCGTGGGGAAGAAAGAAAACGATGCGCGCTCGTGGTGACGCGCGACGGAGGACTGACGACGGAGCGGTGGGACGAACGAACAGTTTAATCCGTTTCTTAACGATGATCTCGACGCGGACGACGCTGGGTTCGGTCCCGAGGGGGCGTTCGCGGGGATGAGCTCGAGCGCGCCCGCGGATCCGACGCCGACGAGCGCGCCGACGTCGACGAGCGTGTTCGGTGGTTCGGCGTCGGTGAACGCGCCGGGAAAGGGTAGAGATGGCGTCGGGGCGAGCGCGTCGTCGAGTGGGGGCGCGGGAAGGAGCTCGTCGTTCGTGGGTGGGACGAGCGATCCGGAGGCTCAGGCGCCGAAACGGCGACGAGGTTGGATTTTTAGCGTTTCGTATTATCAGCAATTCTTCGACGTGGACACGGACGACGTGGGCAAGCGCATCGCCAACGTGTTTTTGTCGCCGCATCGAGGTAACTTTTTGGAGGAGGTGGTGGGGGATAATCCAGATTTGTACGTACCGGTGTGGGGATGCGCGACGCTCATCTTTTTCATCGCCCTGGGAAGCGCGTGGGGGAAATATAACATTCACAAGAACCAGGCGTGGGATTTCGACGCCAAGACGGTGAGTCTGAGCGCGGCCATCATCTACGGCTACGTCTTTGTGTTCTCGCTCATGGTGTACCTGATGCTGTCGTGTTACGCGCGCGTGGAAAATTTACGCGTCGTCGACGTGTGGTGTCTGTACGGATACAGCGTTTTAACCCTCATTCCTGTGTGCATTCTGGCCACCGTGCGATATGAATTGTTCCGGTGGATATTCTTCGGCGCGTGCGCCGCGCTGAGCACCGTCTTCTTGATGTCAAACGTCAGAAACCGCGTCGCCGCGAGTTCCAAAGGCACCGCCTTTGCCATGAGTTTCGTCAGCTTCATCGGAAGCGCCAACTTTCTCTTCGCGCTGATGCTCAAGCTATTCTTTTTCCAGTACTACATCGGACACTGAACGCGCATTGATGCATCATGCGCGCATTCGCATAGTTCTCGCGTGTAATCTCTCACTCTTTCAAACGAGACTTGAAACTTTGAAACCGCCGGAACGTGACGCACACGCGCGCGTTCGTCCCGGCGGCCCTCACTCACATGCGCTCGGTCGGGGAACGACTCACCCGTTTCGCTCCGACTGTCGCGCGCGCGGAGACGCTTGCACGGGAGAACGCGCGCGCATCGACTCGTGCGTCTCTCCACGACTCTCGCGCGCACGAACGCGCGTCGTCGTGCGCATTTTCGCGCGAAAAGTCTTCGCGCCCAACCCTGAGAATCATGGGCAATCGCGCGTCGTCCACGTGGGACGCGTCGCAGACGCAGGAGGATTTCATGAAGAACGATCGCGTGATCCTCGTCGACGCGCGCGACGCCGTGCTCGGGTCGGAGAGCAAAGAGAACGCGCACAAGTTTATCGCGAGCTCGAAGACGCCGACTGGGGCGCTGCACCGCGCGTTTAGCGTATTCTTGTTCGATAAGGATGATCGGTTGTTGTTGCAACAGCGAGCGGCGAATAAGATTACGTTTCCGAGCGTCTGGACGAACACGTGCTGCTCGCATCAGCTCACGGGACAGAAACCGGATGAGATGGATGACGAGGCGTCGGTGGCGAGCGGGACGTGCGTCGGCGCGAAGCGAGCGGCGGTGAGGAAAATGAAACACGAGCTCGGCATCGACGCCAAGCACGTGCCGATTGACAGCTTCAAGTTTTTGACGCGTTTGCATTACTGCGCCGCGGACGAATTCGCCGAGCACGCGAATCAACCGGCGGGTGGGACGTGGGGAGAACACGAGATGGATTACATTTTATTCGCAAAGGTGGACGTCGCCGGCGAGACGCTTCCCACGGCGGTGAACGGCGATGAGATCGACGACACGAAGTGGGTGAGCGCGAAGGAATTGAAGAAAATGATGGATAAATCGAGCGGGCTTCGATGGAGTCCTTGGTTCAGGATCATCGCCGAGAAGTTTTTATACCAGTGGTGGGGCGATTTGGACGCCGCGCTCGGGACGGATAAATACGTGGACGTGAAAACCATCCATAAAGTGATGTAAAAGTGCGTCCGAGGTTCGATTTTTTCTCGCAGACGGTGTATTTTTGGCGCGCGTAAATATCTCGATGACGACAACTGTGACGGGCGGACTGCACGGGGTGATATCCGGGTGAAGATTAGTCCTAGCGTTAACTCGCGAGTGCGCTCCTGAGAGGTGACGCGACGCCAAAGACTGCGATTCTTTTCCACGCTCGACGCGCGCGCGACGACGACTGACCGCTTCATGATATGTCTCGCGACGCAGGTGTGTTACGTGCGCGTTGATTAGCTTACACGATAGCCTACAGTAGAGCGAGTGTAGTACAAAGTTACTAAGTTACACGTTACACGAATCGACTTCCGAAGATGAGCGACGCGTCCTCGAGCGTCGCTCGTCCAACCTCGTCGAAACTTAAATCCATGGCCACGCACCCGGCGTTGCACAACTTTTGTTTCATGAGTTTCTCGAAGATTTTCCCCTTGTGTCGACGCGTCTCGATGGTCGCCGCCACGGGCGCTTTAGACGGCACGAAGGCGATGTCGTGTTGCGCGCCGCCGGGCGCTCGAGTGGCAAACGGATCGTTTGAGGAAAATATCTCCGTCAGCGTGTCGAAAGGATTCGGCGGCGCGATGGCGATCGGTTGCGACGTCGTTCGTCCTTGTTCTTCGACCGCACCCTCCGGCGGCACGAGCTTGGCGACGAGTTGTTGAAGAAATAAACTGTGACCGACGACGATGACGGCGTCGTCTCCGTCGAAACGCAGCGTCTCCAAAAAATCATACATTCGAGCCTCGACGTCTTTAGAGCTGTCGGAATCTGTCTCCGTCGTCCACCACTGACCGACGGCGTCGTTCGGGTCGAACATCAATCCCGCGCCGAGACGTGACGCGGCTTCCTCGTTGACGATTTCCGCCAACTTTTTCTTTGCGCGCTCGAGGACGCCGTCTCCCTGCGCGATGCCCACCGTGTCCAATCCTCCCACACCCTTGATCTCGCGTATGGACTGTAAGCACACCTGACGTATCGTCCCGTTCATCGCTCGCGGATGATTTTGGAGCATGAAGCACGACGTTTGCACCGCGCGCGTCAACGGAGAGACGTAACACGTCTTGCACGCGCTGTACGCCTCGCACAACTCGACGCCGTCGCAGTGATGATCCGGGTGCTCGGGCGACGACGGACGAATGGGCGAGCACGCCGACGGCGACGACGGCGGACTCATCGTCGGCGGTGACATGCTCATGACGTTGGCGTGCACGAGCACGCCCGCCTCTGCCTGCGAACACGCCACCGCCGCTCGACCGCCGAGCGCCTGCGCCTGTTGCACGCCCGCCAGCGTCAACGGGTGATCGAAGCGCATCATGCTCGCGATATTGATGTCCCTCTGCGCTTCGTTCCATTTACTCTCGCCGTGACGCACGAAGAAGACCCGCTTCGTGCGTCTCGTCTCGGCGCACGCCGACACTTTCACGTACACCGTCCCGGGTGAAGTCAACCGTTCCAACTGCGCGTGCAGAGGCACCGCCAACTCCACCCCGGCGTGTGCCAACGCGAAATCTAACGAAATCTGGCCCCTTCCGATCAACGTCCCCTTGTGCAGTCCCTTGACGCTCTCTCCCGCGTACACGTCCACGCACAGCGCGTCCATTCTCGTCGCCTCGCACCGCAAGTCTCTCGTCGCGTTCCACACCGGCGTCGTCGTCTTCGCTCGACAGCTCGTCACCACCCGTCGGCCTCGCGGTTTCCCATCGCCTCCCACGACGCGCATCACCACGAACGCGCGAGTCGTCGATCCCGCGAGCTCACCCCGCGTCACCGTCGCCAGCGTCGTCCCTCCGCCTCGACTGAGCGCCGGCGCGTCGTCCTCCCCTCTGTAATACGACCAATCGATCCCTTTCGCGCCCGACCGTCGCTTCTTCTTCTCCTTCAGGCGCCTCAAAAAGCTTCCTCGCGACGTCGACGTCGTCGTCGTCGTCGGTTTTCCCGCGTCCTCGTCGTCCTCGTCCGTGGATTCGTCGTCCTCGTCACCGTTCCCATTTTGATGATTCGAGGTTGGGAACGAGTTAAACGCGCGCTCTGGCGTCCACGCGAAGCCACCCGACGCGTTCGCGCGCGACGCATCGGACGATGATTCCACCGTCGTCCTCGCGAGCGCGTCCGAGAGCGCGTTGGAGACGCGCTCGCGAGATTCGATGAAGGAGCGCTTTAATCCGTCCCACTTCTCCATCGCGGCGCGTCGGCGAATGAAGCGCGAGTGCGCGTCGCGCCATGTCGTCGAGCGAGTGGGCGTACGTGGTGGAGCGAGTGGTGACTCCGGTGGGCGCGTCGAGCGGGCGCGCGTCGTCGATCTCGCGCGTCGTCGCCAAGGAGGCGGCGAACGGTCGCGTGTTCGCATCGGTGGCGTGTTGGAGGACGAAGAAAGGGCGTCGAGCGGGAGAGACGACGCCGGCCGTGTTCGTGAGCTCGCTCGAGGTGGAGGAGCGGTTTAGACGGCGGGGCGTCGCGCGCGCGCTCGTGGAGGAGGTGGAGACGATGGGGAGGGAGGATTTTAGCGCTGAGTGGGTGACGCTCTCGGTGAATAAAACAAACGTCGTCGCGCTGCAGACGTACGAGAGGTTGGGATTCACGATCGACGAGGACGAGGACGGTGGGTTGGTCCGTGTGCTAATGGATCCTCTGCGTTTGGTGCAGCACCGGATGTCGAAACCGATTGCACAGGATGTCGAAACCGATTAGTGAGAGCGCGTAGCGCGCCGTGTCGTTAGTTACATAAGTTGGAAATGTCTAGTAGTCGCGCGCCGTCACATGCCGCACTTTCTCAACGCTCGTTCTATGCCTTGCTCTTCGAACTCTTGCTTGGAGATCCAGAACTCGTCTTTACTTCGCATGATGTCGGCCAAGACGGCGCCTCCGACGAAGACCATGTGTTTGCGATGCTTTGGCGCCTCGACCTTCATCTTGAACTTTTTCATCGCCTCCTTGTCTCCGTTCAACACATTCTTGAGATGTAAGCGCTTGATGTCTCGCTCGAGACGCGATGGAAAGCCAGCGTACATGGAATTTCCGCCCGAGAGGACGATGTGTTGGTACAAGGATCGACGGTTGTCGATTTCGTTTTCTTGGATGCACTTGAAGACGAGTTCTGAAATTCCGTCGCCCTCGACGTCTATGAGATCTGGTTGGAACAAGCACTCAGGTCCCATGAAGCGTTCGGGTCCGAACTTGATCACGCGTCCATCTGGTAGCGTGTACGACGCGTTAGTAGCAGTCGTCTCGCGAGCCAATTGGAGATCTCGTTTATAGTCGTACGCGACGTAACACGAATCCTCCTTGATGAGCCTCGCCGTCTCCATATCCGCCGAGCGGTTCAACGGATACCCTCGTCTCGTCAATAAATCAATCATTCGTGTCGTCACGTGTCTTCCCGCCACGTTCAACCTCTTCGTGAGATGCGGAAACGAAAATCCATCCACCACCGGCACGACGTGCGTCACTCCGTCGCCCGAATCCACCACCACTCCCGTCATCAATCCCTGCGCGTACAGT
>VIBB01000023.1:0-39128 GCA_009618215.1 Ostreococcus sp. SAG10 | reverse complement strand
TACACTATTGTATCGGCGACCGCACGACCGCACGACCGACCGACCGACCGACCGACCGAGCGATTTGAAACGAACGACGAGCACACACAACATATACCATAAAAAGTATTAGAATACATACTCTATACACGTACACAACGATACAATACACTATATACATACATACATACGCACGCACGACCGACCGACCGCTCGAGAGGTTTTGAAACGACCGACGAGGACGGCGACGGAGACGCGTGAGACGACGACGACGACGACGACGACGACGTCGCGCGGATCGTTCGTTCGTTCGTTCGTTCGTTCGTTCGTTCGTCTCTTCGTTCGTCGGTCTCTTCGTCGGTCTCATCTCACTCATCGCGCGCATCCATCGCGTCATGTCCCCGATCTCGCCGTTGCCTCGACGAGGCGATGGGACGGATGACGACGCGCGACGCGCGATGGATCAGGGCGCGAAAACAGAAACGGCGCGCGGTGTCGTCCGTGATGACGGGGATGCGAACGATGCGGATGATGCGGATGACGCGAGGGCTGTCGAGGAGGCGGTGGAGGCGGATCGCGCGCGGTCGGCGGCGCTGGCGCGGGGGTTGGGGACGTCGCCGTCGAGCGCGAGCGGAGGGTTGATTAAGGATGCGTTAAGATTGGTGACGAGGACGAATGGGGATGGATCGAGAGGGAAGACGGAGATCGCGAGGGTGGATGAACAGTTGAGCTTTGATAAAGGGTTTTATTTGACGATTCGAGCGATTCAGTTGTTGAAGGCGTCGTCGCCGGGGAGAACCATCGTCGTCGGCGTGGCGGGACCGAGCGGGGCGGGGAAGACGGTGTTCACGAGTAAGATACAAGAGTTTATGCCGGGAGCGGTGACGCTGTCGATGGACATGTATAATGATTCGAGCATGCTGTTGGAGGGGAACTTTGACGACCCGAGATTGACGGATTACGGGTGTCTGTTGGAGAATTTAAAAGGGTTGAAAAACGGCGAGACGGTGCGGGCTCCGGTGTACGACTACAAGGAGAGTAAGAGAACGGGGTACGTCACCGTACCGTGTCCGGCGTCGAAAGTCGTGATTTTGGAGGGTATCTACGCGTTGAATGAAAAATTGCGTCCGATGATGGATCTCAGAGTGAGCGTCACGGGCGGCGTGCACTTTGATTTGGTCAAGCGCGTGTTGCGCGACATCAACCGCAGCGGGCAGGCGCCGGAGAGCATCATTCACCAGATTAGCGAGACGGTGTACCCGATGTACAAGGCGTTCATCGAACCGGATCTGCGCACCGCACATCTCAAGGTGGTGAACTCGTTCAACCCGTTCGCCGGTTTCCAGGATCCGACGTACATTTTGAAATCCGACCGCGTCCCGGAGGAGAGTCGCATCAAGGCGGTCCTGGGAAAGGATTGTCAAGTCACGGACGAGGTGGAGACGGCGGATATCTATCTGCTTCCGCCCAACGAAGATCCCGAGACGTGCACGTCGTGGCTCAGAATGCGCAACCGCGACGGGCACTACACGCTCATGTTCGCCGAGACGGTGACCGACGGACCCATTATGATTTCGCCGAGAATCAAGTTTGAAGTCGGCGTGCGCATCTTGGGCGGTCTCATGGCGCTCGGGTACGTCGTCGGTGCCATCATGAAGCGTCGAAGCAAAGAGTTTAGCGACGATTTGCTGACCATCAAGGTTGACTGGGTCGAAGGTCTCGACCGCTCCTTTGTCCAGGTGCAGGGTCGCCTTCGCTCGGCGGTGGAGGAGGCGGGTAAAAAGTTGGGTCTCAACGGCACGTACATCCCGCACTCGTACATCGAACAGGTGCAACTCGAACAGCTCACCAAAGAGCTCGGCTCCCTCACGGATGACCTCAAGGAGAGGTTTCCCATCACCGAGTCGATGCTCACGTCCAACACCGAGGCGTCGGACGACTCGAGCGGGTCCTCTTACAGCGGTCAACGTCGTCGATCGCCGGGCGGCAGCGACAGCGGCGGCGTCGGCCGTCCACCGCACCCTCCGCGACGTCCGGCGTCCGCGATGCCCGCGAACTGGGGCGGATACGGTTTGGACGGTCCGGGCGACGCCGCGTTTTACACGCCGCCGCCTCGGCCGGCGAGCCGCGGCGCGCAGCGCTCGTCCAAGTACGACGCGCACGACCGCGTGACGAGCCCGAGCCGACGACGCTCGAGCCCGGGCGGGAAACGTTCGTCGCCGTCGAGCTCGCGCGACCAACAAGGTTTGGAGATGAAATTCGATTGGCTCGCCAACAGAGTGGAGAAGCTCGGCGAGCTCCACCGCCAAGCCTCGTGCGAGGACGTCGTCGCCACTCCGGGCGGTTCGCGCGTCAAGGAATCCGAAATGATCGCCCGCGAGGTCCAAGCCCTCTCCACCAAACTCGACTCCATGATGATGAGCTTTCACAAGCTCCAGCTCGACGTCTCTCGCGTCGAGAGTCGTCAATACGTCGGCGTCGCCGTCGTCGGCTTCATCGGCGTGTGCGCCGCCTTTTGGGCCGGCGCCGCTCGCCGCGATTAATCTCGCGTGTAACAACAACAGAAACACCAACAACGACGAAGAAACGAAGAAACGAAGAAACGAAGAAACGACCGACCGACCGACCGACTCGACGCTCCGCCTCGACCTCCGCCGCCTCGTCTCGACGCCTTCCTCCCATATACAAACGTAAAAAACGGCATCATACCATCAATCACACGCGCCCCCTCGAATGAATAAATGCACGCACGCAATGGATGCGGCGCGCCCTCGACGTCACTCGAACGCTCGACGCTCGACGAACCGCCACCGATGTTCGCCACGTCCACCGCGGCGCGCGCGCAATTCACCTCCACCCCCGCGCTCGCGCGAAGCGCCCACCGCGCGCGCGCCACCGCGGTCACCCCGCGCGTCAACGCCGCCGCGCAAACCCTCGAGGGCGTCGTCGTCGCCGTGAGCGGGAACAAGAGCAAGACCCTTCGCGTCGACCGCAAGGTGCCGCACCCGAAGTACATCAAGCGCGTCAACGCGTCGAAAAAATTCATGTTTCACGACGAGCAAGGGGCGTGCAAGGTTGGCGATCGCGTGGAGATCGTGGCGTGCAGACCGATGAGCCGCGCGAAACGATTCACGCTGCAGCGCGTCGTCACCGAGTGCACCGAGGGCGTGAATTGCGACGTCGCGTGAGCGCGCGGTGGCAAAGGAAGGCGCGTCGTCGTTATTTTTTCGCATCGTCGGGCGTCATCGCGCGACGGCGGGGACGAGACGGTGGCGACGGTCGGTCGAACGGTCGAACGATGGGCGCGCGAGGGGGCGACGGGGAGAAAACCCTATTCGGAGGGTTTGCGAAGGCGCGTCGCCGCGATAGAGTTAGGAAACACAGTCATTCAACGCGCGAGTTTGTAAGATATTATTCGAGCGGATTCTTTATACTATCACGTCGCGGTCGTTCGTGCGTCGAGTCGCGTCGAGTCGCGTCGCGTCGCGTCGTCACCGTCGGCGCAGGACGCCGCGCGCGACGACGAGAAAATCGGCTAAATTTCTACGGAATCGACGCTTGTTCATGCGATCGACGCCCTCGGAGAGGTTATTGGCGGTGGTGAGACCGACGAAGGCGTTTTGCACGAGTTCGCCGCTTCTCGGCTCGTTGGACGCGGTGGTGACGAGAGACGAGGCGAGATTTTCAAAGGCGCGACGCTCGTGGAGAATGATGGGGAGCAACGCGTCGGCGGCTTCGTCGACAAGATCGAAGACGGCTTCCTCGTAAATCAATCGATGGAACAGCACGCGCATGAGATGCGCGAGAATGCTCAGACCCTCGGCGTTGGGCGCCATGTGCGCGCCTAAACCTTCGTTCCGTGCCTTGACGCTGTTGCACTGAAACGTCGAGAGCGCGCTCAGCGCCGTCATGCTCTCCTTGCTCACCGTCTCGTTGGTGTGCTTCAATCCGAACTCTAACGTCGTCATCAGGGTGTGGAAGAGGTGTCCGGGTAACTGTGCGACTTTTTTCGGGTATGCTTCGAGCATGTACGCCAAGAGTTCAAAGTACTGTCGGCACAGTTTGGGAAATTTGAGCAACTCGTCGGTGATGAGCGGAATGACGGCGTCGAGTCCCGCGAAGACGACGCGAGCGATGTCTATTTGCTCGGCGAGCCGCGCGGCTTCATCCGGTGGGGCGGATTCGACGATGGCGTCGTGTAAATTACCGCTGGAGAGATGCGTGAGCATGCGCAAGAGCGCGCGTACCTCCTTGTACGCCTCCTTGACGGCGTCCTCGCTCGACACGGCGCCGACATCCGCCTTGACGTTGCCGCGACCAGACTGCGCGTAGGTTTCTATCACACGCAGACAGTACTTGCAAACCCAGTCCACCTGTTGCGCGTTGAGATACGGCGAGTTCATCTCCACGAACTCCTCAGTCAATCGCAGGAGCAACTTGGTGACTCGCGCCAAATCCTTGGCTAAAATTTGCAAATTGATCAAGTGGTCGACGGCGGTGCTAAAAAAATTGAAAATCGGTCCCTGACTCTTCCCGTTCGTCGCGCGCACGATGCCGCGCAGGGCCTCGAGCGCGGCACACGCACGAGCCTCGCCCTCGGGGTGATGCAGACCGACCGTGTCGACGGAGACGGCGGCGAGGACTTCGCCGGGGGGCGAGATGAGACTCGTCACGTACGCCTCGCACTCCGCCGGATCCGGAATGCTCGCGGCGACCCGCCCAACGCATTCGCTCAGACCGCGATGGACCTCGGGCGGGAAAGCAACGATACCGCGCTCGCGGTGCGCGCCGGCGCACGCTTGTCGCAGCGTCGCCCACGAGGGTAGGGTGACCAAGTGTTTCAACAACGTCTTTCGTCTGGTCAACACCGGGAATAAAACGAAACCCGCCGTCTTCTGTAAACTCGTCTCTCCCGACCAATCGCTCAGAGCCTTCGTACCGATTTGAACGAGCAAATCGAGCGCCTGTACGCCGCCGTTGGCCTCGCTGAACATGCCTCCACCACTCGCGGCGAGTTTATTTGCGATGTCCGCACCTCTTCGAACGCCGCCGGCGGCGGCGTACACCGCCGCGTGCAGACTACCTCCGGAATCTTCCGGAATCAGGTACGTGTCCGCCCATCGAGCGAGACCCCAAATGATGGTTTCGAGGAGACGAGGTGACAGCGCACCGCGCGCGTTCGCATCGAGGGCTAAGCAACCAAAATCTAACAACGCCCTGGCGAGTTCCACGACGCAATCCGAAGCTCCAGCCGCGGTGGCCGCGGACGCCGCGGCGAGCGAGTCCGGAGGAATCGGCGTTTCCCCGTCGCCGTCGTCGGCGAGAACGTGGGCGATGAGTCTGGTCAACCACCACAATTCCTCTAGAAGTTCGCTCGGATCTTGTCCGCTCGCCATGCACGCCGGCAGCGCCGTGCGCTTTTCAATCAACGCTTGTTGTAACATCGGCAACGTCGACGTCGGATGCGCTCGTAAAACTTGCGCCGCAAGCTCCAACCTAGCGTCGAGCGCCGCCGCACCAGCCTTGCCTTCCTCTTCGTGTCCATCGTCTTCTTCGTGCGCGCCCTCCCGCGCCGCCTTCAATCCGGCGAACACGTACGCCTGCGAAATCTTGGCGGCACCCTCCAGGACGGCGACCGGGACCACACCCACGGTGTCCGCACCGCCTGGTGCACCCATGCCCTTGTTGACGAGGGACGCCCACGCTTCGAGCAACATTTTCAGACAATCGTCCACGACGGCTCCCTCGCAGTGCACGGAGAGCGCGTCCTGATTCAAGCACTCCAACGTCAGCTCGCCTAACAAATCCAACGCACTTCTATTGTTCAATTCCGGTCCTAATGATACATTTGCAAAATCTCTCGCAGCATGCACGGTCGCTAACGCCGACATGGATCGGCAACCATCGATCAGAGCGTCCTCGCCGTGACCCTCGAGCGCGGCTCGAACGCTCGTCGATGCCGGCAAGAGATACTTGGCTATGGCTCGCGCGCATCGCACGAAATGGCCGACGCGCAAAGCGTCGTCGGTGCCGCTCGAGGGAAATACGCACCCACTGAGCGTGCACAGCGCGCTCAACGTCTTTCGACTCGCCGCCGCCACTCTCTTCGCCTCGTCGCCGCCGCCCGCGAGCACGGCACTCTCCGCCGAGGCGTGCAAATCGTACAACCAATCCAACGCCCCCGGGTTCAGCAACACGTCTCTCCACTCAATCCCCGGGGTGAGCTTCACGAACGCGTTCGCCGCGCTCTCCGTGCTCGGAAACGACCGCCCTCTGAACCCGTAACTCACGTCCCTATTAAAGTCCCAACTCAACACCGCGTTCATCAATTGCAACGCCGCCGCGCACGCCCCGTGATCGCTTCCATCGTTCACACTCCCACTCGCCACGCACGCCTTCGCCGCTTCGCACCCGTGCACGAAAAATGGCTTCAAAAAATGCTTCTCCGCGCTCGTTCGACACCTCTCGTGTCGCTCCCACGTCGTCCCGAGCTCGCTCGCCGTCCCCGGCGCGAACTCACTCACCACCGCCGCGAACACCTCCAATCCGATCGTTCGCGCGTCTGACGTCGCTCCCACCGCTTCGCTCGCCTCTCGCACGTCTCGTTCGCACGCTCCAAGCACGGCCATCTTCGCCCCGTCGTCCGCGTCGACGCACGCCCGCTTGACCAACGTCGCCGTCGTCGAGCTCATCTGATTCCTCACCACCGTCGGCGCGCCCGCCCGCGCGAGCGTCCATCGCAGGGCAAACTCTCGATGCGCCGCGCGCTCCTCCTCCCCCATCGCCCCCCACTCGCGCAGCGTCGCCGCGCGAAAGCAGTTGGCGGCTTGAAACTGCGCGTCCACGTTCCCGGAGTGCGCGAGGACGCTCTGCGCGACGCGCGACGCGTTGGCGCGCGCGCGAAAGTCGAGCAACGCACGCTCGGCGTCGACGCGCGCGCGCGGGTCCGCGAGCGCCGCGGCGGCGCGCTCAAAGGCGAGCGCGTCCTCGTCCATGTCGCGCGCGTCGGCGAATGAGAGACGCATCCGCACTCTCCCGCGCGTTGACGACGCATGCCCGCCACCGCGCCGCGCGAGACGATCGATGAAGACATCACTCGCGTCTGCGACGCCCTGCGCGCGGTCGCGAGGGACGACCGCGAGCGCGAGGAGGCGGAGATGTATCGAAAGCGTCTGCGCGATGTCGTCGACCTCGTCGCGCCGGGCGTCGTCGACGTCGACGCGCTGTGCGTGTGCGCGGTCGAGGTGACGGAGGCGATCATCACGCAGGCGATGCGTTGGGTGCGAGACGGGGAGGCGACGACGCGAGGGGAGGGGATGGAGATGTGGATGAATCTCGAAGAGGCGACGGCGGCGGCGGAACGCGCGTGGGCCGGGACGAGACGACGCGGACGGGAGAAGGAGATCGAGTGCGTCGAGGAGAGATCGAACAGACGGTTGGATCAGTTCGAGCGTTGGATGAAGGCGGTGCTCTTGAAGGAGGCTTTTGAACCGTACGATCGAGAGGCGGCGGCGGCGGCGATCGGACGTCCCGACGTCGACGCGACCTCGGTGGACGGATGCAGTCATCGAATAGAGTGCTACTTCGTCGACAGCGGAATGTGCCGTCACAACGGTCACAAGGAATTTGGATTGTATCGCTCGAGAGACGCGGCGGCTGAGTTTGCGTATCACGAACATTTGGTATTGAGAGGCGCGGCGCCGGCGGAGGCGTTGCGAAAGATGGTCGAGGACCGCGTGAGCGATAATGCTGAGCGCGGAATCGTGTACGAGTTCGCGTGCGCGCGCGTGTTCGGACGCATGACGTATTCGGTGGAGACGGATGACGAGGGGATTCGAGAGTTGGTGGTCGATAGATGTCCGGCGCTCATGGCGCAATACGTCATGTGGATGAAGAACGCGCGCGTCCTCGCGCGCGTCGAGGGAGACCCCACGACGTTGCGACCCGCGATCATCGCGCTCTCAAGGTGGATCAAACGGGATCGCGACGGCGGGCTCTTCGAGACGACGCGAGGTAGGGCCAATTTCTTTTCCGCCGTCTTCAACGCGTTCGCCGTCGTCCTCGGCCAGAGCAGCGGCAAATCGCTCGACGAATTCGATAGTCTCGACGAAGTCAGGCGGGATGCCGAGGCGCTCGCGGCGGACGTCGTCGACGGTAGATCGCGGGCGGACGCGACGGACGCGCCCGGTGACGATTGGGGCGAGGAGGATTTCGGCGCGCTCGCTTTGCGCGCGGCGCACGAGAATTTCTCTCGCGCCGTCGACGCCGCGCTACAACGTCGATCCCGGCACGTATCGACAACTTAAACGTCGTCGCGGTGGAAAACGTTGAACCAGCTCTGTACAATAACGCACGAACACTGTAGCGCATCGCACGGCATCTCTCATCTCTCGACGTCTTCGTCGCCGCCTCGCCGCCGGCGGCGCGACGTTTATTTTCGCGCGTCGACGCCGAGTATTACGAACTGGATGGGTTTTGGGTCATCGCGCCGCAGGTGTGTGGGATCGCCGAGGCGTGAGCACCGTCTGTGTATGTAAAAAAATAGTGTTATATATCATCAATGTAGAATCCAGACGCTCGACCGCGCGTAACTCTCCGCGCTCCTCACGCGTCGCGTTTCCCAACCTCCGCGCCTTGTAGTTGTCTCACGAGTATGCACTTTTTATAAAGGCGATACTCGACCGCCAACCGAAGACGCCGCGGCGTATCCTCGGCGGAGAACAACGCTTCATCCTCCTCGATCGTCGTCTTCATCGATAACAAAATCTCCTCGCACCGTTTCTTGATGGCGTGCATCACGTAGTGGTCGGGATTTTCATCCGGCATGAGCGCCTGAGAAAAGTGTCTAAACATCAACCAGAGCGCCTCGTCGTAACTCGTCGTCCATCCCACGCTCGGACCCATGAGCGTGGACTGAATCTCTCTGAGTTTAAGCTCGGCGGATTCGTTCGCGGGCGCGCCGCCCGCGAGACCGACGATGGACGCGCGCTCCCTCGCGCGTTGTTGCGCCTCGAGCTCGTCGGCGACGGCGCGTCCCGCCGCCTTATCGAGCACGATCTCCCCGCTCTCGCTCCTGAACGTCTCCGCGAACCAATCCGCGGCGTGACTCAACGAACTCCACAGTTCGACGCGATCGTAGGGATTCATCGCGCCGACGAATCCCATGTACAATAAAAAGGACTCGGCGGGTTCGCACGCGTACTGCGTCACCAATTCTTCCCCGGGCGCCACCGTCGTCAACGCTCGAAGCACCACGGCCTCACCGTCCTCGCTTGCGTCCCACTTAACGTTCGCGCTTCCGTGCGAGTGATTCAACATGTCTAAAACGGGCGCTAAAAAGCTCTCTCCGCGCTCTAAATCCACCGCTCGCGAGCGCACGCACGCCAACGCCCACGTCCAGTGCTTCGCCCAACTCTCCTCCCCGTGCGTCTCCATGAGCTTTTTCACCGTTCCCGCATCTCGAGCCTTCACCTTGGCGCAATTCCCGATCCCTCGCGCGAATTGCATCTCACCGATCTCCTCATTCGTCCATCCAGTCACCGGCGAGTCGACGTCTCGCGGGAGCGCGTCGACGTACGGCGTCCACGCGTCGTCCACCCCTCGCTCGCTCTCCCATCGGATCTTCGCCAGCGTCGCCGCGAGTCGATCGGAGGGGGTATACAACGCCTTGGCGCTTCCTTCCGCGCCGTCGTCGAGCGGACACGAGGTGGCACCGCACCGCAGACCGCTCGTCCCCACGCACGCTCGAAAGGGGACGCGCAGACAGACGGTGTCCGCCTTGATGGCGTCCGTGTCGGCGCACACGACGGCGCGCTCGCCCGTGGCGTCGTCTTGAACGAGTCTCACGCGGGAGGTGTCGATGCCTCGAGCGTGAGACCATCGGAGGAAGGGGTGGTCGTCGGCGACGGGTCGCATGATCGATGGGACGGGGCGTCGCGCTGTGCGGCGGCGCCAAAGGGGCGCGTCGGTTTGAGTGGATCACAAGGCGTCGATTCACGCCGAATCTAATAAGAATGAGTGCTCGCGAGCGATGGCGCTGAGTGGCGTGCGGAGAGACGGTGTCTCCGGCGCCGATGTCGCGGCGTCGAGTTTTTCTTTGAGCTCGCCGAGGCGTCTGTCGTAGGCGCGCTTTTGCGATTGAAGCTTGACGTACACCATCTTGGCGACTCCCTTGTAGTAGAGGGCGCGCTGTTTGGTGGATTCGCACGCGCTGAGAGCGACGGATGCGGCCTCTTTAGCGGTCTCGACGACGCGTTCGGCGTCGTGGGTCGGAGGTTGGGCGTCCCGAGGTCTCGCGTACATCTCGCGCTCGACTTGTTTGATTTCGTCTTGTAATCGTTGAGCGTACACGTCGTTCGTTTTGAGCGCCGTCTCGGCGTCGCGCGCTTCTTGCGCTAAAAATTCAACGAATGATGATTCGTGCGGCTCGTCATCGCGCGATGGAGGCGCGTCCTCGGGCGTGGGGCGAGACGCGGTAATCTCCTCGAGCCGAGCGCCGAGCTCATCTAACATCGTCTTCTTCTCCGAACGCACCGCGGCGAGCGATTGTTTCATATCGATGAGCTCTTTGCGAAGCTCGTCGACGACGGATGATTCGGTCACCGCGCGCGCGGACTCTCGCTCTCGTCGCTGCGCGTGCTCGAGCTCGGCGCGAAGCTCCTCGACGACGTGTTCCAACTCGCGCGCCTTGTACTCGTACTCGCGCAAATGCGACTCGACGAGTTGCCTCGCCTTGATCTCGTCGCTCGTCTTCTGCAGGTTGGCTTTGTACTTGCACACCAGGGCGTAATTATCATCCTTAATCTTCGTCAGACGCGCGACGGTGCCCTCACTCTTCGCGAACTCGGCGCGGAGCTTGGATCGCTCCGCCTGCAGTCGTCCAATTTCGTTGGCTTGTCGAGAGGTGATATCGACTAAATCCCGATTCGTAGCGACCAGACTCGAGACGTTCATCTTGCGAGAGGACGACGTGGACGATCTCTCGCGTGTATTCTTCACCGGCGACGGAGACAGCGGATCCTCGCTCTCCGAGACGTCTTCAATCTCGAGCTCGGTGTCTTCGTCCGCCAGTCGCGCGGCGATAACGGCGTCGTCCAGTTGCGAGAGCAAGTCTTGCTCTCTCTCTCGAAGCGCCGTGGTCTCTCGCTGCAAGTGCGCGCTGTGTGCGAGCGCGTTTTCGAGTTCGGTGGTGAGATCGACGAGTTTATATTGCTCTCTGCTCGCCGCCTCCGCCGCGCTTTGCTTGGCGTCTTGCGCCTCGACCGACGCGCGCTCCTTCTCCACTTGCGCCTGCTTGAGCTCATACTGCACGCCCTCGAGCGCGCTGGTGAGGTCTTGTATGTTCACCATGGCAGTGGCTAAATCTCTTTCCAACTCGTACGTCTTGGAGGACCCACTCGTGGACATGCCCTGCACAGCGCACGTCAATTCTTCGTTTTGCGAGCGAAGCGTCGCGAGCTCGGCCGTCGAGCGCGCCATGGACGCCTCGTTCGAGACCAACCGACGCTCTGCGTCACCGAGCGATCGACGCAATTCATCAATCTCCGTATTCTTCGCCTCGATCATGGCGTACACGTCCGATTCCGCCTTGGAATTCTCCGCACGATTTAAAACAATCTCGCCTTCTGAGCGCTCGAGTGCGGATCGCAATTCTGCTTCGCCTGCTTTTCTCCAACTCACTTCGCGCTTCAACTCTTCGACCTCTGCCTCCAGGCGCTCATTTTCGGTCTGAAAGTACACTTTCTCGTTTGCCGTCTCCTTGACCTCATTCAGCGCCGCCTCTAGGCGTGCGATTTCCTCTCGCGCGCTCTCGAGTTCGCATCGAAGCGCCTCGGATTCGATTTCGTCGGCGCTCGCCGCGAGTTCCTTCAGTTTCGCCATGTCGTCCTCCGCGCGCTTCTCGTTCGCTCTGGACTCGCACAGTGCCTTTTCCATTTGCTGCGCGCGCGTTTCGAGCTCGATGACCCTGCGACGAACCTCTTGCGTCTCCGCCTGCGCCACGCACCTCTCCGTCTCCGCCTTGACACACTGCGTATTGGCGGCGTCCATCTTCGCCCACACCTCGCGGACCGCCTCTTTCACCGACTCTTGCACGCGTCGTTCGTTCGCCTCTAAAGCCTCTCGTTTCTCATCCAGATTGAGCTCGAGTTCGTGCACGCGCGCCTTTAAGCGCGCGGCGTTTTCATTCGCCGAGACGAGTTTGCGAGAAATCTCCTTCGTCTTGCGTTCCTCGAGTAGACGCGTCCGTTCGATCGCCATCGCGACCTGCGGATCGTCCACGTTCGGCGTGACGCACGCGGGCTCATCCTCGCTCGCGTCTTCCTCGTCCTCTTTCTCGCTCACGTCCTCGTCGACGCGCTCGCGCGCCTTGGCCTCGTTTCGCAACTCCTCCACCGCCGCGCGCAGCTCCGCGCTCTGTTCTCGCGTCTCCGCCACCAACGCGCTCGACGGCGACGTCTCCTCTCGCTCCGTCTCCACCGTCGCCAATAAACGAGCGTCTAAAGCCTCCACCACCGCCTCCCCGTCCTCGTCCTCGAGCACGTCCAACCGCGCGCCCTCGCTCGCCGACGCGCTCGGCGTCGGTTCCGACGACAGCTCGCGCGACCGCACCAACTTTTCTCTCGTCCTCTGCACCTCCTCGCGCCAGTCGCTCGCCGACGCGCTCCGAGGCGTCTCCCCGAGTCTCGTCTTCCCCGCGCTCCCTCGAGACGCCGCCTTGGTCGCGTACGCTCGACCGATATCCTCCGCCCGCGCCGTCGCGCTCGGAGAATTCAAAAGTTTCGAGCTCAGCGCGTCCGCTCTCGCGCTCGCGCCCACGGATTCGTCCTCCCGTCGCCTCGATCGAGTCCTCGCGCTCACCGGAGGCGTGTTTTCCTCCCCTCCCCTCGCCGTCGCGAGCGGTGACTTCCCGGGCGTCGTCTTCCCCGCGCCATCGCCTCGACCGACCGCGCGCGCCCCGACGCGCCCATCGTCCGCATCGCGCCCCCTCGCCTCCGCGTTGGCGCTCCGTTTCATCAGAGGACTCCGCGCGGTATCCCTCGACATATCGCCCCTCCGCGCCCCCGCGCGAGCCTCGCGCGGGACGGTGTGCCGATGGGCGCGGTCGCCCATCGACTCAACGGTTACAAAAACAACATCCTCTCGCGCGGGAAACGACGCGACGCCACACGTCCGCGCGCGCGAATCGCGCGAGTCTCGGTCGCGCGCGCGATGCGAACGCGATGTCGCCCGCGAGGGGAGGTGTTGGAACACGGCGTCGCGGTTCCGGCGAGCATGTCGTTCGCGAGACTCGTCGACGGGGTGAAAGCGTTCCCGGTGCGCATCTCTCTCTCTCTCTCTCGCGCGCGTCGCGACGACGCGCGATGAGACGCGCGATGAGAGAAGACGACGAACGCGCGCGCGCGCGTCTCGCGCGCGATGTCTCCGCGGGACTGGGTCGACTGACGACGCGACGCGGTGGTGATCTGCGCAGGGACTGGTCGAGTCCGCGCTCGAGGCGACGGCGTCCCGAGACGTCGTCGACGTCGATACGGCGGCGAAGGCGCTCGGGGCGCCCGTAATCGCGGTTCGACGCGCGTTTGATGCGGTGCGAGCGGTGAGCGAGCGCGCGAGGGATGATCACGAGGGTGGCGCCGACGCGCCGACGTGCGAGACGCGGCGTCTGCACATGTTGCTGGCGGCGACGTGTTTCTCGGCGTCTCGAGGGCGGACGGTGGCGGTGTACAGGGATGAGAGTCGCGTGGGAGCGTTCGAGGATGAGGGTACGAGTGGGAAGGAGGGCGCGGGACACGCGAGGAGTCCACCGCCGAGGAGTCCGTCGAAACGCGCGCTGTTGCGTCGCGCGGCGCCGGGATCGCCGAGCGAACGCGAGCGGGGCGCGACTCTGGATGGGTGGTCGGGCGCCGAGGACGACGGCGCCTTCGGCGCGTTCTTGTTACAGAATTGGGACGCCGTCGTGCGCGCGTGTCGATTAGAGAAGAATCCGTCGACGTCGACGTTGACGAGAGAGGAGTGCGAGAGTTTGGATTTTTTGTTTGAGACGCGAGACGAGCGAGGGGAGAAAAAGAGCATCGCCGAGTGCGCGATGGGGGATGCGGAGGCGATCGAGTGCGACGCGCTTCGAGAATGGATTAGAAATAACATGGATCCGACCTCGGTGTCGTGTTCGGCGCTTTCGTTGAAGGATGGCGTCTCGGCGGTGTCCGCCGTCGCTGCGGTGGCGGAGATGGCGTCGACGTCCGAGCAGTACGGTTCCAAGACGCTCGTGACGATCGATAGCGCGTATAAAACCACCGTCGTCCGGCGACAGGGGACAGAGGGCACGCACGCCGCGTCAACGCATGCGGTCATTTGTCGGACATCACCGAGAGATTTACCGACGTACGGCGCGGTGAATTACGACGACGACGCCGTCCCGTGCGCGCGCGTCGTCGATTGCACGGATTCCATCGTGTATCTGTTAGAACCGTACGATTACGTCACCATCGCCGGGTGCACCGATTGCGTTATCGTCGTCGGCGCGGTGTCGAGATCGATGCGCGTGGAGGGATGCGAGCGCGTCAAGCTGATTTGTGCCACCAAGCGCGTCGTCATTCGTTCGTGCTTTGAGTGCACGTTTCATCTGGGCGTCCTCAATCAACCGATGTTCGTCGGAGACAATCGAAAGTGCGTCTTGGCCCCGTACAACACGTTTTACGAGCACCTCGACGAGCACTTGACGCGCGCCAAGCTCGCGCCCGAGGCGTGTAACGCGTGGGATCGTCCCGTCGTTCTCGGCGCGGATTTACCCATTCAAGACGGTTCGTCCTCCCCTTCAACCCCAGACGTCGTGCGCATATCCAGCGGCGTGTCCCTCATGTCCCCGGACGCGTTCACGATGTTCATCATCCCGTTTCGCGAGCACTCGGACGGAGAATCACCTATGGACCAAGACGGCGGGGCCTTTCCGTCGACGCCCTCCGTCTCCACGCCGACGCAAGCCAACCCGTTCGAGACGCCGGCAAACTACGTCACCGCGCTCGAGGCCAAGATGGAGCTCATCTGCGAAGTTCGAGCGCGCGTGCGAGACGCCCCGCTCTCGGAGACGAAACGGTCCGAGCTCAAGGCGGCGATTCAGAGTCACTTCAAGGCTTGGCTTCAATCCTCGGGCAAGTCGCGAGAAATTTTCGATTTATCCGCCGTCGAGCGCGAAGAGATTCGCGCGCGCGCCGTCGCCGACGCCCCCGCGTGAGCGACGAAACAAAAGTAACCACCGAAAACCGTGTAAAAAATTCATTCATCCTCCCATTCAGACGATTACTAGATTACTAGACTACGACGAACGACCGTCCGTCCCTCCCGCGCGGCCCGTCTCACCCCGCCGCGGGATTCGCGTGAATCGTCACCCCCTCGATCTTCACCTCTCTCACCGGTCGATCCCGCTCGTCCACCACCAATCTTTCCAACGAATCCAACGTCCCGCGTCCATCGATCACCCGTCCGAATATCGTCACTTTCCCGTCCAGGTGCGGAAGTTTCCCAAACGACACGAAAAACTGACTTCCATTCGTGTTCGGTCCCGCGTTCGCCATCGCCAACACCCCTCGCTCGGCGAACGTGAGATGCGCGGAGACTTCATCCGCGAAGTGTCCGCCGTAAATCGACGCCCCTCCCCTCCCCGTGCCCGTGGGATCGCCGGATTGAATCATGAATCCCTTGACGCATCGATGAAACGCGCACCCGTCGTAGTACCCGCTCGCGCACAGCGCGAGGAAATTCTCGCACGATTTCGGCGCGTCGGCGCAGTACAGCTCGAGCTTGAGCGCACCGAGCGTCGTGTGGAGGGTGACGGACATCCCGCGCGTCGTCCAGTGGCGCGAATCGAAACGCGCGCATCGAAATGGGCATCACATCCGCACCTCGCGTCGCGTCGACGACGACGGTGTCCGTCGTCGAGATGGCGTCCGACAGCGCGATCGATCTCACGCTGACCGTCTCGTCCGCGCGCGCGCGTCGAGGCGAGGCGTCGACGACGAAACGGACGCGAGAAGACGCCGATGGTGATGCGTCGTCATCATCGAGCGCCGTCGCGATCGACCGCGCGGTGCGCGCGCTTCGTACGTCTGACGCCGACGGGAGGGCGAGATACGACGCGGCGTTGACGCTGTACCGCGCGCTGGCGATTCGCGCGAACAGAGAGACGGCGGAGACGGTGGACGCGGCGGGGGCGTGCGAGACGGCGTTGACGCGCGCCGTCGCCGCGGACGACGACGATACCGATGATGTGGATGAACACGCGCGAGGGGTGCGAAGAGAGACGGCGGTGTGTGCGATGGGTGCGCTGGCGCGCGTGCGAGGGGATGGGGAGGCGGCGGAGACGCTGCGAGGGGTCGGCGGGAGGATGGTGGGCGCGGCGTTGGCGAGATGGACGTCGCTTCGATGCGTCGGGACGTCGAGTGATGAGGCCACGCGCGCGCTCTCGGCGTCTGATTTAGTGAGATTTGCGGCTATACTATCGAAGAGCGCGGATTCTCCCGCGTCGAGAGCGTTTTGTGATTGTGGAGGGGTGTCGTCGTTGTTGGCGCTCGTCGACGCCGACGACGGCGAATCTTCGATGAATTCGGCAGCCATGTTCGACGCGGCGAAGGCCGTCGCGGGGTTCTGTGCGTCGAATTCCACGCGATTCGACGTCGAGAGCGTGACGGAGGAGATCGAGGCGATATTACAATCATCCTCGGGGACGATGCGCGATTATTTGCCGGCGGTGGCGGCGACGATGCTTCGACGCGCGGCGGCGTCGTTGGCGAAACGTCCGGCGTCGAGACGGCGTCGAGACGGTGCGCTCGAGCGTCAATCGTCGTATAATATATCCAATCTCACGGATTGTGTCGCCGTGAGCGATGATGTGCGCGTCGCCGTCGCCGTCGCGACGTCGACCGACGACGAATCCGCGGGATTGACGCGGTCGTTCGGATCAAAAATCAATCTCTCCCGCACGCGGTCATCCTCGCTCGATTCTCTCGGTGCGATGGACGTCTCCTTCACCGTGAGTCTGTCCAAACCCGCCGCATCCATCGAACACCATCACGCGTCGCCGCCGCTCTTCGCGTCGCCGTCGTCGCCGCCGCCGCCGCCGCCGCGCGCGCGGCCGACTTCCAACGCGCTCGCATCGAAATCACCCTCACGCACCGGCGTCGGCACCACGACGACGATTCGCGCGAGACGACACCTCTTCCGTCGTCTCGCACAGTGTCTCACCCTCCTTCTCGCCCTCGTTCTCGCTCGAGCGGTTTCGACGCGCGCGTCCGCGTAGACGGCGTCGATGATTGTAATGATCCCAGCGATTCGTCGCCACACCTCGTCGCGCGACCCATCTCGTGCGACGCGCGCGCTCGTCACGCGTCACCAACGATGCGAGCGACGCCTTCACCCGCGTCATCGCGCGTCGATCGTCGCGCGACGTCGACGACGGCGCGTCGACGTGGATGGCGCGTCCCGGGCACCGATGCATCGATGCGGACGGGGACGCGCGCCGTCGCGCGCGATGTCGACGCCGACGCCGCGTACGAGTGGTGCGTTCGATGATGTTCGATTCGGGGAAGACGTCGGCGACCGGCGCGGTGGGGACTCGGCGCGCGGAGGGGGGGACACGCTCGATGATTATGATTTTTGTTGGTTTTTGTTGGTTTTTGTTGGTTTTTGATGTTTTTCTCCGCGAGGACGACGACGCGACCGATGAAATGAAATGCGAATGAATGATGGGATTTCGAGGCGCGCGCGCGACGACGGTACCGGCTCTTCGAGCGACGCGCGAACGAACGGATGACGGACCGACTGACGAACCCGCCGGACGACGCGTACGTTCTCCGTCGCAGCGTCGTCATCGAGAACCGAGCGGCGAGCCTGAGCGGGGCGAAACGAACGCTCGTGGTGGCGATCGAGGATAAACAGAGCGACGTGGCGTCGAATAGACGAAATACGTCGTCGGGCGCGTCGTTTGAGCACGACAATGGCAAGGCGTGGACGGAGCGGTTTCACGAACCGGGACAATACGTCATGGCGAGGTGCGCGTGCGGGGCGGAGACGCGATTACCGCTCGCTCGATCGCCGTATCACGTTCGATACGACAGTGCGCGATTAGACAGCGCCAAGGTGGAATTTTTGGTGGATTTGAAGACGCACCCGAACGCGCTCACGGCGGCGGCGCCCGGTTTCACATTTTCGGTGAGCGCGCCGGAGGGCGGCGGATTCTCCAACGTTCTCTTCGCCGAGCGGTCGCTCGAGTCGGCGATGCGTAAAGAACACAATCTCGTCATCGTCGCGTACGGGACGAACGGCATGGCGAGCGTGCGTTCGCTGTTAGATTGGCAACCGGCGATGGCGTACGCGAGCCAGCACGCGGTGACCGTCTTTTATCTCTGCGAATCCCAAGAGGACGCCGCGCTCTTATCCCTCCACGACGAGTGGCGCGAGGAAGGGTTTAAAATCATCGCGTGTTACGGCGATCTCGACGATCAGATATTTTTGATGGAGCAGTGTTTCGCCACGGGCGCGCCCGGCGCCGGCGGTCGACCCGTCGTCTTGGGCGCCGACCCGTCCAGGGCGTCGGCGCTCCTCGCCGGCGCCGAGGGCGAGACGGCGCGTCGATTACTCGCGCTCATCGAATCACGAGGCGTCGCGAAAGATAACGTGTTAACGAGCGACTTTTATTAACGCACAGAACACCGACGATCGACGCGACGCGCGCGACCCGCGTCCCGCGCGACTCGAAACGCGCGCGCCGAGAAAAAGATCCCCATCGATGCTCGCTCGTCTTTCTCCTCCGCACACCTCCTCGCGCGCGAGTCGACGCGCGCGATGGGTAAAAAAGACGAAACGCCCGAACAGCGCGCCGCGCGTAAGGCGAAAGGTGCGTCGAACGACGACGCCGACGCGTGATTCATTCGCGTCCCCGCTGGGACGACGAACACGACACGAACGCTCGGGACGCGACGCGCGACGACGCGAGAGGAGACGACGAGGGCGAGGGATGACTGACCGCGATCGATGCGTTCGTTTTCGCGCGCGCAGAGAGATCGACGGGGGAGAAGAAGGAGAAGAAGGCGGATAAGGGGGAGAAGAGGAAGAAGAAGGAGAAAAAGGAGAAGAAGGAGTCGAAACCGGCGGCGGCGAAAAAATCCGAACCTCCCAAGCGACAACCGAAGAGACCGGTGCGCCCGCCGATTGAGAATGAAAATGCCGGGGATTATTTAGCCGGTATGGCCCTGCCGTCGAGCGACAGCGAGGATGAGAGCGAGAAGGAGACGGAGAGAGAGGAAAAGGTGATAACCTTTGACGGACCGTCGGAGAAGCAAATCCGAAGACAACGACAAAAAGAAATCGAAGCGGCGAGAAAGGAGGCGCAGGCCAAGGCGGAAGCGATGATGGAGGACGACGATGCGTTTAACGTGCGAATTCCGAACATGTCGGACGAGTACATGGCGGCGATAGCGAATAGCAGGGATATTAAGATTGACGGATTTTCGGTGAGCGCGCGAGGGAAACCTCTGTTGAATAACACGTCGTTGACGATCGCGCACGGACGGCGGTACGGTTTAGTCGGACCGAACGGGACGGGGAAGACGACGGTGATGAAACTGTTGGCGAGGCGGAAGATTCCGGTGCCGGAACACATCGACATTTTGCTCGTCGAGCAAGAGGTCGTGGGCGACGGTCGGTCGGCGTTGCAATCCGTCGTCGCCGCCGACGTGGAGCTTCAAGATTTGCGCAAAAAAAAGACTGAACTCGAGGATTTGATGGAAAAACTCGCCATCAGCGATTCAGGCGTGACGGAACCGACGTTTAAGGACGAAGAGACCGGGGAAGAACACGATTTGAACCAAGAGCTCAACAAGACGTACGAACGATTAAACGAAAAGGGCGACGCCACCGCCGAGGCGCGCGCGTCCAAGATTCTTCACGGTTTGGGTTTCACCGTGCCCAAAAAAGATGGTTCGCAAGGACCCGATCGTTTCTCCATGCACAACACGACGCAGAGCTTCTCTGGGGGTTGGCGTATGCGCATCTCTCTCGCTCGCGCGCTCTTCATCGAGCCGACGTGTTTGTTACTCGACGAGCCGACCAACCACTTGGATTTACGCGCCGTCATTTGGCTTGAGGAGTACTTGATGCGCTGGAAAAAGACGCTCGTCGTCGTGTCGCACGATCGCGACTTTTTATCCAGCGTCACCACCGACATCGTGCACTTGCACGATCACAAGCTCGACCAATACAAGGGTTCGTTTGATCAATTCGAGGAGATGTACGAGATTCGCCGAAGAGAGGCGAACAAGGCGTACGAAAAGTATGAAAAAGAGCTCAAGGCTGCGAAAAAGGCATCGAGCAAGTCCAAGCAACAGGACGTCAAGGATAAGGCGAAGAAGGCGCAGGAGCGAAAGCAGGGTAACAAGAAGAACAAGGGCATGATGGTGGACAACGACGAGGACGCCCCGGCGCAATTACCGGAGAAGTGGGCCGATTACAACGTCAAATTTAGCTTCCCGACGCCGACCGAGCTTCCACCGCCGCTCATCGGTCTGAACGAGTGCTCTTTCGAGTACCCCGGACTGAAGGGATTCTCGTTGGATAAAATCAACCTCGGCATCGACATGGGCACGCGCGTCGCCATCATCGGTCCGAACGGTGCGGGTAAGTCGACCCTCATGAATCTCTTAGCCGGTGATCTCGAACCGACGGACGGCGAGTCTCGTCGTTCGCACGCCTTACGCATCGGTCGTTACTCGCAGCACTTTGTCGACGTGTTGGCCATGGACGAGAACCCGGTGGAATACCTGCGACGCAAGTACGTCAAGGAGAACGGTTCCTCGTACAAACCCGAGGAAATTCGCGCCAAGCTCGGTCGATTCGGCCTTCCCGGTCACAATCACCTCACTCCGATCGTCAAACTCTCCGGTGGTCAAAAGGCGCGCGTCGTCTTCACCGCCATTGGTCTCTCCAACCCGCACATTTTGCTTCTCGACGAGCCGACCAACCACTTGGACATGCAATCCATCGACGCGTTGGCAGACGCGCTCGAGGAATTCGAAGGGGGCGTCGTCATGATCACCCACGACGCGCACATCTGCGAACAAGTGTTGGACGACGAAAAGAGCGAAATCTGGGTCGTCGACGAGGGGCGCGTCGATAAGTTTAACGGCGATTTCGCCGAGTACCGCAAACAGCTCGTCGCCGAAATCGCCGCCGAATTGGACGACGACGAGTGAGCGAGTCTCTGATTGATTGAAACACGATGAAATAATGATAACGATGATGATAATAAAACTACAGTACTACACGCGATCGTCCGCACCGATCCTTTCGTCTACAGCGTGCGCAACAGGTACTCCACCGCCTCCTCCTTGCTGCTCCCGTTTTCCAATAAATACTCAACCATGCGTCTCGCGTTTTCGTCGGCGCGCAACCCCAATAAACTCGGTCTCTTCATCACGTCCTCCACGAACATCCTCGCGTCCCGCTCGAACGTCGACTCCATGTACGCGAACAACGGTCGCAATCGACCCTCCACATCGTACGCCAACACCGCGGGATGTTTAATCACCAAGAACCCCACCCGTTTCGTTTCGACGCCCTGCTCCGTCAGAAACCTCACCACGCGTTCCATCTCCGCCGCACCGAACGACGCCTCCCGAGGATCCTCTCCTCGACGCACCACCTCTTGTTCAAACACCGCGCTCGCGCGAGACATCACCTGGAGCGCCTGCGCGCGAGAGACACCGATGGACTCGAGGTATTCGTACTCGCCAATCATCGCCTTCTCCTTGGCGAGACGATAGATTCGCTGCACGCCCTGACGCCCGGGACGCAGGCGGGACTCGGTGACGGAACGCACGCGTCGTCGCGCGCGTTTCGCGAGCGTCGGACGCTCGAGCGCGGGCTCGACTCGGGTGAACATGACGACGCGGGCGCGGACGTGTGACGGAGGGTCGGGGACACTTTTTCACCACGTCGGGACGCTTTTGTCCCGCGCGTCCCGGCGGCGGCGGGATCGTCATCACTCGCGCTTGGTTCGACGCGCGTCGACCGATCGAAAGGCGATGAGGAGGACGAGGAGCGCGGTGATGTCGGCGACGGAGGACCCCACGGCGTCGAAGACGAATTCGTGGGCAAAGATGGCCCACACCATGAGATGGCGTCGATGGAGCGCCGCGCAGAGCGTCGCCGAGGCGACGGCGACGGCGCGGAAGAAGGCTATTTTAAGAGACAAGCGCGACGCCACGCGCTTGAACTCTTCGAGGGTGTTCTTTCGCGCGGTGAACGCGGCGAAGAGGGGCACGGCGGCGGCGAGGAGGACGTCGCCGCTCCAGGTTTCAAAGCCGAGGAGAAATCCCATGACGTAAAAGCGAAACTCGCGGAAACCGGTGAACGCGGAGGCGAAGTGTAATCCGTCGAAAGAGCACGCGTGCCCACCGCCGAAAAAGACGACGACGCTCGCGAGCCATAATCCAGCACCGAGCGCGGTCTCCGAACACCTCGCGCGCGAGTCTGCGTCATCGCCGAGAAGGAGGCCTCGCAAACCGTCGTACAAAAAGTACGTCGCGCCGACGTACAGCACGCCCATGATCGGACCGGCCAACATGGCGACGATCGGCGCGATCGAGATCAAGAACATCGCCGCGCCTCGCTTGACGTTGGACGAGCGCGAGGACGACGTGTTGGAATCGTCGAGTCCGTTTAACGCGACGGCGGCGACGCCAGAGGCGTACACGACGCGCGCGAGCCACACGTCCTCGTCGATGAACGTCAAGATGAGGACGCTTCGAATCGTCACCGCGATCCATCCGAAGAGCGCTACGTCGAGCGCCCGAAGCTTGCCGTTGTATTTGCTCGCGCACGTCTCGTGAATGGCTCGAACAGCCACGGCGGCGACGACGAGCGCGACGACGACGGTCGGCGCCAGAGCCAATCTGGGCACGTCCGTGGAATCGCTCTTAACCCAAAACGCGCCGATAAAATACAAAAAGACGTTCGCCAACAAGCACTGACCGCCTCGCGCGGTGGCTTTGACGTCGTCGTTCGCGAACGCCTTCACGCTCGCGGCGACGACAAACGTGGCGAAGAGAAATTGCATCATCTCTCGCTCCTGAACGATGAAGCTGTTTGAAAGACGCGACACGGACGCTAAAATGACCATGGCGACGCCGACCATTCCGACCGCATCGGACGCCATCGACGCGGGGCCATTGACGTCGTCAAACGCGATGTAGGCGTGCGCGACGAGCGTCGCGATGAGAGCTACGAATCCGACCGCCATCTTTAATAATCCAAACTGCGCCCACTGCGCTCGCGCGACCGACGCCACATCTCTCATGAATTCGAGCACAAACTTGGTCGTGTCGAGCGATTTATTCGCGCGAGCGATGTTGAGCAATCTCTCCAGGCGCTCGGCGTTCTCTTTCCCGAATGGGTGCGCTTTCCCTTCGCGATACGTGTTCAAATACGTCCAAATCTGCTCGGCGTTCACGTGCAGCGCCCGAACGTACGATGTGTAAACCTCCTTCGTTTTCCCTTTGCCGTGCGCCAGCGTGAACACCTTTTCGTTCACCGTGCCTAAGTTACCGTGCGGAATGGGCACGCCCAACAGCGCGGCCATGGTGGACGCGAAGTCGAGTTGCGGAAACTCATCGTCTCGTTTCCGTTCGCACTCCAACCCGTTCGTCGCCCACGGATGGTACGCGAGCAAAAACGACTCCACCTCCTCGGGCGTCCCACCGCCGTGATCGCCGTTGTCCGTCATGCCGTGATCACCGAACACGAAGAGCATCGCGTCGGCGTACCTCTCGTCGGCGCGCATCGTCTCCACCACGCGTTCAATGTCCAGATCGTTCTCCGCGAGCTTATCTCGCATGTAATCCGTCGTCGCCCCGTGCGTGTGCCCAACGTGATCGGCGCCGAGCATGTGTCCTATCAAAACGTCCCAATCGTCCGGTCTCGCCAACGCGTCCGCCATGGATTTGCGCACCCCCGCGTCCACAGTCTCGGTATCCTTGACATCAAAGCTCGGGTACATGTGCGCCCCGCTCGTGAACGTCGCGTTGACGTCGAACAATTCCGCCCACGTGTCGTCACCGCTTATCGTCATGCGTCGCCCACTCGCGCGCAATTGTTCGATTACGTTATCCTCGCCGAGCGACGTTCCTCCGAATGACGCGCTCGCGTCGATAAACGTAGGCAATCCACCCGTGAGTAATCCCTTCAATCGCTGTTGCGTCGTCGTCGGCGCGTCGGCGATGAATTTAAACACCTCACCCCGTCCTCGCGCGCCTCCGGTCTTCGCATCACACGCCGACCCGTACCTCCGCGCGCTCGGAAGTTTTAACCGTCGCCGCGCCGCGCCGTCCCCATCCTCTCCCCTCGTCTCCACCGTCGTCCAATCGTACCTCGCGCCGTCGATGACGAACACGACGATCTTTTCGACGATGGGCGCCGTCGTCGGCGCCGAGACGGCGCGCGCGCTCGATTCTACGCGCGCGAGAAGAAATCCGAGCGCAAAGATTCGAAGCGCGATGAATTTACACGCCGTCAACAACGCGTGCGCGCCCACTCGTCGCGACGACGACGCGCGGCATCCTCGACGAGCGTCTTCATCGCCGCGCGCGCGCGGTTTCATGCCGCCTCGGCGCGCGGTGGGCGCTCGGCGCGCGAAAGAGTGATGCGGATGACTCGTCACAGAAATCCACAATCCGCGACGCGCGACCGCGTCTCCGTCGCTCGACGACGCCGACGACGTCTCGCGCGCGACGAGCGAAACGATGACCTCGTCGTCGACGTCCTCGTCGTCGCTCGTCGATCGAATCAACGCGCTTTTGCGCGAAGACGCGTCGGGACGCGTCGTCTCGGTGGAATCGCTTCCGGGCGAACGCGAGCGCTACGAGCGTCGTCTTCGCGCGTTTCGATACGCCGTGACGCGCGAGAGAGACGCGGAGGGTGATTGCGACGCGCCGTCGTCGAGCGAGGCGGCGATGGCGATCGAAATGGACGCGCTCGAGGAGACGACGCGCTTCTGGCGCGCGTTGGCTGAGGACGAAACGAACGCGACGCGCGCGTTGATGTCTCTCTTGGAACTCGCCCTGAGCGGGCGACGGGGGGTGGATGGGGTCGAAGGGACGAACGTGTCGAGCGCGCGCGAGCTCGCGCGGGCGTACAGGCCGAAAGGGGTGGATGAGGAGGCGGAATTGTCTACGACGGCGAAATATCGCGCGGGCGACGCGCTGACGGGGTGGAGCGCGGCGGCGAATTTCGGGAGCGGTTTCGTCGCTGGATTGGGTGGGTCGCTCACGCTGCCGGTGACGATACCGGCACAGTTGGCGGCGACCACGTTCACGACGCTTCGGTTGAGTTTTGCGTTGGCGATTCTAGCGGGGCGGGATCCGCTCGAGCCGGCGTGCGCGGCGACCGCCATCGCGTGCGCGTTGGGTGGAGATGATTTACGGGAGGATGGGGATGATTTACGGCGCGTGGACGGGTCGGTGGGCGAAGCGACGCAGTACGCCGCGATACGAGGGTCCGGTACCGCGCTTCAGGGCGCGGCGTGGCGTCTGACGCGTCTGGCGGCGACGCGTTTGGCGCAGCGAGGCGCGCAGCGAGGCGCGTCCATGGCGGTGACGAGAGCCGTGCCCATTCTTGGAGGCGTCATCGGCGGTACTGTTGACGGGGCGCTCACACAGAGCGCAGGCACGCGCGCCATGCGCGCGTTCTTCCCACCGCGGTCGTCGAGCGCGTTGACGTTCGAGGAAACAGTCAAACGCTCCAAGGACGAAGCCGTCGCCAACGTCAAGGACGCCGCCGAAAACGCCGCCAAGAGTCTGCGCGACGCCTTCGATCGCGTCTCCGTCTCGATAAAATCATCCATCGAGCGCACGACGTCGACCTTGGACGCCGCGCGCGGAAAAGACTCACTCGAGGATCGTTTGGAGAGGGAGCGAGAAATCGAAGACATGCGCGCCGTTCTCGAGGACGGGTACGTCCCCATCGCGTAGACGCCGCGCACGCGATGTATACTAATACCAAAAAAATAATACCAGCACGCTCACAGCATCGTCCAGTCTCATCTCGCGCGCGTCGGCGTCGAATGACGCGCCGTCCCGTCGTCGTCGCGACGAAAAACCACTTTTTCTGTTCACCACGCGCGCATTCGTCCCCATCGCGCGACGTGCGCGCCGTCCATGCGCTTCGGCCGCGCCTCGACCGAACGCGACGAACGCGAAAACACCGACGACTCCGCGCTCGCCTCGTCCTCGTCCTCGTCCGCGCCGCTCCGTGAGATCGACGGGTTTCGTTTCATTCGTTCGCTCGCCACCGCGCGCATTTCCACCGCCGACGACTACGAGCGCGCTCGCGACCGCGCGCTCGCCGTCGCCGCGGGTGCTTTCATCACCTCCGCCGCCGTCACCGCCGGCGTCGTGGCGCGCGCGCGATCGAGGACCAAGGCGGAGAGAGATTTACCTCCCGGGACGCATTGGCGCGCGGCGGCGACGGCGACGCGCGCGCTGGCGACGGCGAGTCTCGCGAGCGCGACGTGCGTGTGCGCGGTGGGATTGACGCTTCGAGCGTGTGGTGTGACGACGGTGGAGGATTTGCGTCGAGAGCTTCGCGCGGGAACGCGTCGGGCGCTGGAGGCGACGCCGGGAGGATTGGGACGGGATCGATGACGCCGCCGCCGCCGAGAGACGAAGACGCCGACGAAGAATTGGACGTGTCGGCGTTGGTGGCGTTCGGCGCGTCGTGTCGCGCGTTCGATGGGTACCACGCCAAATCCGACGTCGCGATGGCGACGGTGCCGCACTGGTACGCGATGTGCGTGAAGGATGAACGAGTACAAATGGGAGAGGCGGCGACGGCGGCGACGCGCGCGGCGACGAGCGGACGTCTGCGCGCGTTTCTCGACGGCGGGTTCGCGCATCCGAGCGCGCGCGCGATGGCGCCGGAGCGATTGACGAGCGCGATTGACGAAATCGCCGCGTGCGCGCGAGGGATGCGAGAGTGCGCGCGAGAGGCGAGCGAGGCGATGCGGGATTTCGTCGAGGCGACGTCTGGTCGACGGCCGAGCGCCGAAGAGACGGATTGGATCTCGCGCGTCCCCGTTCACGTCATGCTCACCGCCTTCAAGTGGGGCACGGAGGAGGCGTACACGGTCGAACAGTGGTTGTGGATGTGCGCGTCCGTGTTGGACGGACTCGAGCGAGAGGTGGAGACGAGGGAGAAAATCGTCGCGTATCTTCGAGGCGGGGAGACGCGCGAGGACGAAGTAGCCGGATGCGTCGCCGTGTGGTCGGCGCGACCGTTCATAGACGATAGATTATTTGCGCTCGTGTCCGCGACTCCGGACGACGGGTGACGAGGACGACAATGTGTCGTTTTGTAGGGACTCTAGTGTTTCGTTTCGTTTCGTTTCGCGCGTCTATCGTTTCGTTTCGCGCGTCTGTCTATCGTTTCTGCTATGGAGTTTGTTTCGTCATCCCGTTGAGCGTCTCGTGCGTCCCCACGTGTTTTGCGTCGCCTGCGTGTTTTGCGTTCCTCGCGTCGATCGACCGCCGCGCGTCGGTGCGACGACCTCGTCCACGTCATCGCCGCTATCGTCGCCCGCCGCGCCGTTGGTCCTTCGCGTCGTCGTTTTCGCACGACTCGCCGCCGCCGTCGTCGTCTTCGTCGCCTTGGTCTTGCGCTGCGTCACCCTCGTCGGCGGTGCGGCCGCGCGTTTCTTCCCTCGCGTCGGCATCGCGATGACTTCCTCCTCGTCCGACGCCTCGATGACCTCGTCGTCGACGTCAAAGGAATCGTCCGAATCCTCCGCCGCGTCCTTTGCCGCCGCCGCGTTTCGTCGCACGCGCGTCGACGCCACCGCCGCCGCCGCGCGCGACGGTCTCGGCGGTTTCGGCGCGGGATTACTCAAAGGAATGACCTCAACGTCGGAATCGTCCTCGATGTCGTCGTCGTCGAACGCGTCGTCGCCGCGAGTCGACGGTCGAGTCGCCGGTCGAGGCGGCTTCGCGGCGGCGGGGCGACGTTTCGCCGGCGTCTTCTTTTGCGTCGGCGCTTCGGAATCGACATCCACCGCGACGCTCGCGCGACCGCGTCGATTCGTCCTCGTCGCCAGCGGCGCCTCCGCCGCCACCTCTGGCTCCGTCGCCTCGTCCATCACCGGTTTCCTCTTGCTCGGTTTACTCATCTGCGCCTTGACGGCCTCATAAATTTTCGACAAGAGCGCGTCGGCGTCGTTCTCGTGCAAATTCTCCGCGTTCACCGACGTCTGCACCGCCTTCAACCGTCGTTGACACAACTGCGCGATGGCTGCCTTTTCGTCTTTATTCACGAAATCATCCAACGCCGCGGAGAGATCCGTCGGCGCGAGCAATCGTAATCCCTCGGACGCAGACAGGTGTTCGCGCACGAGTCGATCGATGCGTCTCTGATTCTCCATCGCGCCGTTCGCGTGATCGTGCGCGTCGTCCACCAACTCGTCCGTCTCATCGTCCATCATATCGTCTCCACCGTCCCTGCGCGTCCCTCTCTTGACCGATGATTTATGAAACAACAAGACGTCGTGCGGATTGGCAACCTTGCCGACGAATTTTTGTCCAAATCGTTGCGTGTTAATGGTGCTAAATCCACCCGAATAATCCACGCGCAGACGAATCAAAGGTAGGTGTAATCGATCCGTCATGTCCACCTCGTTCGGCGCGTGTCGCTCGCGGTGTTTCACCGTCGCGCGCTCGATCATGGCGCGCACGCGATTCTCTAAAAACGCCGTCACGCCTCGCGCGTCGGCGGCGTCGAGCTCGGGCGTCTGCGCGAGGGCGATTTGTTCGTACTCGAACGGTCGCGTCGAACGCAGCGGTACGGGCGTCGTTCGCCAAAAGGGCGCGCCGTTGGGATTCTCCGGATCGCTTTTCACCTCGAGCACGCAAATCTTCTTCTCCTTGGCCTCGCCCTCGATCAACGACGTCACGACGCTCGAACCCGGTTGCGAGACGTGAAATCCTTGCGCCGATTCCGTCGGTTCCACCAAACACTCGTGCTCGTGTCCCCACACGACGAAATCCAACCAATTCGGTAGATACCGCTCAGATATCGCATTCTTCGAGTGCGCGGCGCGATTTTGATGAATCAACATGACGTTAAACCACGAACTCGACGACGATTCCTTCGTCTCGCCCGGTCGATGCCACACCACGGCGTCCTTGACGTTGAACATTTGATGCAATCTATTATCCCTGATGTACCCCAATCCATACAGCGCCACCTTGGTCGAGCCCTTACGCATCAACACCGGTTTCAAATCCACCGTCCCCACGGACCCTCCGCTCAGCGCGTGCTTACCGAAATAGTTGATCAACCCCGCCGTCGACAAGACGTCCATGGCGCTCAGGTTCCGTTCGCCCGCCGGGTCGTCGTGGTTTCCATGGATTCCGAACACCGGTAACGACACGTTCGCGTGTGGATCCTCGTAATTCACGAAACCTGTGTGTGTTCACCGTCATAAAACGCGTCAGTCTCGAGCGATATACTCGCGCGCGCGCGCGTTTGTCGCCTCGCGCGTCGTCGGCACGCGCCTCGGGATGGAAAATTTTCCCTCTGATCGCTCAAAATCTCAATCTCGATCGCGTCGTCCCCTCGCGTCGCCTCCCCGAGCGTCTCCATGCATCGAACGAGCGTCTCTCGACTGGGTTTATTCACGTCGAAGACGTCCCCGGCGAGAAACACGCAATCGACGGCGTAACGTTTCGCGTGGTTGAAGATCTCTTCAAACGCGAGAAAGGCGTCGTCTTTACGTATCGGATCGCGCTCGTGCGCGCCCAGGTGGGTGTCCGTGGCGATGAGCACGCGAAGCGTGTTCGCATCGGGCGGTTTCATCCCTCGCGCGAGCGACGCGCGGTGGACTGTGAAGAGTGATTTTCAATCGTCGTCGGTGCCCGATTTCAAATCCGACGCCGCGACGCGCGAGAGGCGACGAGGACGACGAGGATGCGCACAAAAAAACTCGAGATACAAAAAATACACGACGTAACGCCGTCTCTACGCCGATTTCCCGCGAGACGCGGGCGCGTTCGTTCGATTCCCGACGAATCGCTCGCGAGCCGTCTCCGCGGCGGTCACCACGCTCGGCGTCGCGTGCACCGCGCTCGCGTCTCGCGCCGGCTCCCACTTCTCTATACCGTCCTCACCCCTCTCCTGAATCTCCCTCGCGCGATCGAGCGCGTCGAGATCGCCTCGTAACCGCGCGGCGCACTCGTCGAATTGCGTCGCCGCCGGATCCATCATCATCTCTCGTCGATGCGCGTCGTCCGCGACGCGAAACGACGCGTACGCGTGCGTCCACGGCTTGCGGGATGTCCTCTCGCGCGCGCGGCGTCGCGGCGACGCGTGCGGGTCCCGGAGTTCGGTGTCCCCGGGGTGTGAATCGTCGTCCGAGGATGATGACGAGGCATCCTCGCGATCGTCTCCGCGCTTGACGTCCCTGACCCCGTCGCACGCGCCGCACGGGGATGAACACGGAAGAACGTCCCGGATCGCGTTGACGAGACGCGTGCCCACGAGGGCGTCGTCGTCGACGACTCTGTGCGGATGATTCGACGACATTTCGCGCCGCTTAATGACGACGATGAAACGCTCGAACGCGGCGACGACGACGTCGTGGACGACGCGATTCGCGACGCTGGCGTGCGCGTGCGCGTGCGTCGCGTTCATCGCTCGCGGGAGAGGGACGGAGACGTCGTCAGCGTCCACCGCGGGGACGATGACGATGTCCCGCGGGGACAGACAACGAAAAGATTTTCAATTCGACGTCGACGGCGACGACGCGGAGACGGCGCTCTCGCGCGAGATCTCTCGAGTGAACGCCATCACGCGCGATATCACGACTCCGGGACTCGTGGCGACGCTTCGCGAGAGCATCGAGCGGGGGTGGCGAGACGCGCGCGCGGACGCCGGGGACGCGGCGGCGGGCGGCGGCGAAGACGCGGACGAGACGACGCGCGAGGAGTTCGCGAGGGCGTGCGCGACGCTCGTCGCGGTGTCGGCGATGGAATTACTCGCGAGGACGACGATGAATCTCATGGGACGACGCGCGTGGCTCGATCGAGCGTGTGGACGGGAGGAGGATACGCTGGACGACGCGTCGAGACGCGCGTTTCTCGGCGCGACGACGGCACGCTTGGCGAACGGCGGCGCGAGGGAATTGCTCGATGTCTCGCGAGCGGTCGTCGAGAGGGAACTGAGAGGGGTGGAGAGGACGGTGTTGGAGGAGGGGTGGACGAGAGATGTGTGCGAGGGGTTCATGCGACGATGTCGAGAGACGATGAGTCGCGCGTTGTCGGTGCCGTCGGACGTCTTTCGAGACGCGAGGGCGTTACCGTTCGAACGCGAGAATCGATTACACGTCAACGCGCCGCGATCGTTCCCGTCGTGGGAGGCGATGTTGTTACCGGAAAAGAATCCCGATTTCAATGTCGAACTCGGACCGACGACGACGACGGACGACGCGGCGAGACGCGCGCGCGCGCGACAGGTTTCGAATCTGCGCGACGTCCTCAACGAGACGCGTCTGGTGGTTCGATCGCCGCATTTCGTCGTCGCGATGAACGATGCGATGCACGCGGCGTGGCGCGCGCACGCGGATGCGATGCCCTTGGCGTTTTTCGGTGACTCGCGAGAGGGGAGGTTGAGCGCGGAGCGGTGCGCGCGCGCGTGCGAGGCGACGGCGGCGCGCCTGACGCGCGACGACGCGCTCGGGTTGCTCGAGGCCGTCTCGAACGAGTCCGGCGTCGTGTTCTTCGGCGACGCGGTGTGGTGACGAACGGTGCGGAAGAATGTATAGAGATGAGTGTTTCAAACGATGAAATAAATGATGCAGTCTAGTGATCGAGTGTGAATCAGAATCAGAACGGACGCGAAGGTATTTTCGAGGCGAATTTTTTCCCGGCGGCGGTTTCGAGCCACGCGGCGACGTCGGATTTCCCGCACTCGTACATCTCCGCCAACCCCACGTCGCACGCGGGAATGAAGGTGTGGCGCCTCGCCTTGGGTTTACTCGGCACGAGCGTCGCGCCCCAGTCTGTCTTATCCTCTGGATCTAACCCCACGCGTAACGTCTCGGGACTGAGCGAGGCGAGATTATTCACGACGCCGCCGTCGACGCACACCATGCCTCTGTGTAAACACGCCCCCGGAAACGTCCACGTCGGAATGTACGTCGACGCGATTACGGCATCGATTAAATCGTCCCTCGAATCGAATTCCGTCAGAATGACGTTGTGAGGAACGGGAAACAGAGACGTGATGGAGATGAAACATCTCCCCGTGCACCGCTCGTGCGCGTCCTCGGGCAAGACGTCGTCGAGTAAAAACCGACACTTACTCCCCACCGTGGTTAAGTTCTTCCCCCACCGATCGCGATGTAACGCCGCCATCTCAGGTATGTGCGCCCAGACGATGTCTGGATCGACACCACACGCCGCGATCACCGCCATGATGGATCCCACGCTCGATCCCGCCCACCGAACGCTTCGCAACCTGTCCGCGCCGAACCGCCGATACAATCCGTGATACACCCCGATGTGATACCACGTTCGAAACCCACCACCACACAACGCCACGCTCGCGTGTCCATCGTGTACCACGGGCGTTCTCGCGCGCTTTCGTCGCGCACCGAGGTCCCCGTGGTGCTTTCGTCTCGGTCTCCACAGCGGCGACCGCGCCGCTTCCCAAAACACAATCCACAGCGCGATCCACGCCCCTTGCGCCATCGCCGCGGGTAATCCGTACGCGACGCGCGCGAGGACGATCACGCGACCCTTACCCGTCTCGAGATACATCGGATTTCGCTTGGCGTGGAACACGGCGTGCGTGACGACGTTCAGGGCGTAGAGGGCGAGGCCGAGGCGACCGAGGTGGGCCCAGTCATCGGACGTCAGCGCGCGCGCGTCGAGGGCGCGAGAGAGCACGTCGACGGTGCGAAGGGTGAGATGCGAGATGATGGATGACATGTCGACGCGGCGCGGCGAGACGCGCGCGGGACGACGAGTGAGGAGGCGCGAGGAGGGGGGACGGGACAGTCCCGGAGTCGCGAGCGCGCGCGCTAATTTTGGAAAGAGTGTCTGTGCGCTATGGGTGTGTGTGTGTCACGCTAATGTGGGGTCTACGGTGCCCGAGCGGATCTCGGACGACCTCGCGCGTCGAACCAGTACGGGTGCGCGCGCTCGAACGGGACGACGTGCGTGCGGTTCGGATCGAGCGTCTCCGCGAGCGGTTTGACGAGCTTTTCGTAGTTGTGCTGGAGCAAAGTCCGACGGTTATTGAAGCGACGGACCCACGCCGAGGCGGCGGCGCTGATTTGCGCGCACTTGCCCGGGTGCGCCTCGGCCCACTGGTACTTTTGACGCAAGTCGCTCAAATCTTGCTTGACGGGAATGTAGTGCACCCACGGCTTGATGAGATCAAAGTACGAGTCCTTCATGTCCGTCTCGTGATGGAAGAGGACGCCGGGCATGGATAACTTTTGAATGGTACCCGTCCACGTCGTGCCGCCGGCGCCGCCGAGATCGATGTGGTACCTATACGACGAGAGCTCGGCGCCCGTCATCTTGGCGCCGTCCTCGACGCCGAGCTGTTTGCCGAGACGCTCGCGCAAGGGCATGCGTGAGTCCCAATTGGCGATGCAAAAGAAACGCGCGTCGACCCAGTGTTCCTCTAACATGGACGTCAACACCAAGCGTAATCTCGGGGTGATGTCGGTGCGGCCCAACGCTTCGCGCATCGCCGTCGGAACGTCAGACGGCGAGTGCGCGATGTGGTTGAGCAAACACGCGCCCTCGTCGTGGCACGAATCCTCCTTGAAGTTGGCGAACTCGGGCGAGAGAAACCTATAATCTGAACCCCGCCAGACTATCTTCGGAATCAGTTTATTCCACGTGTACTTGCTCGCGTCTTCTCCATTCACGCCGAACAACTCTTGGTGCGGCCATCGCGGCGGCAAGCCGCTATCTCTCGCAGCCTCCTTCGGAGGCGCCGCGAGCACCGCAAGGATGGGCTCCGCGAACGTGATGAGCGTCACTTGCTTCAACGTCGGCAAAAGCTCCGCATCCCTGGGCGCACTCGTAAAGTCAAACACCGGAGACCAAGAGTCCGGGTCGCATCCCGAGGGCGTCGACAACTTGCCCGTCTCGTCTCGCATCTTCCAACACCTCGTCTGCGGGAAATCTTCCACGGTGAAAAACAGTGCGAACGGCTCTTGATCAGGCGCTAAGCGCGTCGGCATGTACGTCTGCAGTGCCCATCGTAACATACCGAAACCTAAATTTTCCTGGGCGTGCTCAAATTTCCCGTCGCCTCGGTGCCCATGAAAGATGAATCCATCCTTCGCGTGCCATCGAAGGACGTGTAATCGACCTTTCCCCCACTCTGCGAGCAACCTCCCGTCTGATTCGTTCCACGACCACGCGCGCTGACGCCATCGTCGTCTCGCGCCGACGCGCGCCTCGTCCGAACGACGCGTTCCCGCCTCCTCCTTCGCCCCCGCCGTCGACGCGTTCACCTCATCGTACCCGATCGACATCGCTCTCGGATCATAACTCAGATGCATCACATCATCATCGATTTCTCGCAACGCCGCTCCGTTCCGATGCGCCCACCCCCCGTTCGCGCTCGCGTACGCCGCCGCCGCCGCCGCGCAACAACACGCCGCCGCGACGAACGCAATTCTTCGCCCCCGACGCCGATCCGCGCTCGTCGACGCCTCCACCCCCGCGTCCATCGCGCGCAACAATCGCTCGCTCGCCTCCTCGTCGCCCTCTCGCGCCATGACGTCCGCTCGCGCGTCCGCTCGCGCCCTCGTCCTCGTGCGTGCCCCTCGTGGGTGTTCACGCACCCGCGGCCCGTATCACCGCGATCGCGACGCCTCGCGAGCGTCGCGGTCGACTCCCGCGCGTCGCGACGACGAAGAAAACGCTCGGACGCGTCGCGCGTTCGCCTCGAGTCGACTCGCGAGACGTCGAGCGAGGCGCACTCGCGTCGAATCGCCACCCGTCGTCGACAATGGTCGCGTCGTGGGGCGCGCGGCTGTTTTTGTTTGGTCAAACGGTCACACGGTGCGTAGTGTGGTATGCGTGTACCCCATGTATACCTTAACGGTGTCGTTTCCGAGACGTCGAGACAAAATGAAAAATGAACCGTGGATGGTATTAGACATCTGTATACAGTGGACCGTATACCCGAATAAAATACAGAGACGGACGCGACGGACCGGTCGTCATCGTTCATCGTTATCCATCGCGTCGTCGATCGGAATCGCGCGCGCGACGCACCTCGACGCGTCTCGCTCGGTTCGCGCCTCGAGAATACTTTCCCCTTCGCGTTCGATCGTCTCGCGCGCGTGCGAGACCGGTGCATGCGTGCGCGCGCGCGGGCGACGCCGATCGCATCCGTGACCAAGGCGCGCGGCGGTGGAACGAATTCTCGCGCGAGGACGACCAAGACGCGCGCCATGGCGACGGTGACGGTGAAGGAGGTGGCGACGACGCCCATTGAGGGACAAAAGACGGGCACGAGCGGATTGCGCAAGAAGGCGGCCGTGTTCAGCGAGGGGAATTACTTGGCGAATTGGGTGCAGTCTCTCTTCAGCGCGTTGCCGAGGGACGACGTGGAGGGAAGCTCCATGGTGCTCGGAGGCGACGGGCGATGGTTTAACAAGGAAGCGTCGCAAATTATCTTGAAACTGGCGGCCGGTAACGGGGTCAAGAAGATGTACGTCGGGAGAGATGGATATTTGTGCACGCCGGCGGCGAGCGCCGTCATTCGCGCGCGCGAGGCGTTCGGCGGATTCATCATGAGCGCGTCGCACAACCCCGGTGGTCCGACGGAGGATTGGGGGATCAAGTTTAACTACAGCTCGGGCGAACCTGCGCCGGAAAAGATCACGGACGCCATCTATGGCTTTACGCAAACCGTCGATACGTTGAAGATGGCTGACATTCCGGACGTTGACTTGAGCGTGTGCGGCGTCACCAAGTTCGGTGACTTTGAAGTCGAGGTCATCGATCCGGTGGATGATTACTTGAAGCTCTTGAAGCAAGTGTTCGATTTCGATCTCATCAAGTCGTTGTTAACGCGACCGGATTTCAAGATGCAATTCGACGCCATGCACGCCATCACCGGCGCGTACGCCAAGCCGATTTTCGTTGACGTGCTCGGCGCGGACGCGAACTCGGTCGTCAACGGCGTGCCGAAGGAAGATTTCGCTGGTGGACACCCGGATCCGAACTTGACGTACGCGGAAGAGCTCGTCAAGGTGATGTACTCTGCCGACGCTCCGGATTTCGGCGCCGCCTCGGACGGCGACGGCGACCGTAACATGATCCTCGGTAACAACTTCTTCGTCACTCCGAGCGATTCCGTCGCCATCATCGCCGCCAACGCGGTCGATTGTATCCCGTACTTCAAGTCCGGCTTGAAGGGTTTGGCTCGTTCCATGCCGACCGCTGCCGCGCTCGACCGCGTCGCCGCCGGTCTCGGCGTCGAGTGCTTCGAGACGCCGACGGGCTGGAAGTTCTTCGGCAACTTGATGGACGCCGGTCGTTTGTCCGTGTGCGGTGAAGAATCCTTCGGCACCGGCGCCGACCACGTTCGCGAGAAGGACGGTCCGTGGGCCGTGCTCGCCTGGTTGTCGATATTGGCGTACCGCAACAAGGACGTCCCGGTGGGCGGCGAAAAGGTTGGCGTCGAGCAAATCACCAAGGAGCACTGGGCCAAGTACGGCCGCAACTTCTTCTCTCGTTACGATTACGAAGGTTGCGAATCCGACCCGTGCAACGCCATGGTTGAATCCCTCCGCGCCAAGGCTGCCGCCGCCAAGAAGGGCGACAAGTACGGCGACTACGAATTGGACTTTGCCGACGACTTTGAGTACACGGATCCCATCGACGGTTCCGTCGCCAAAAAGCAAGGCGTCCGCTTCGTCTTCACCGACGGCTCTCGCTTCATCTTCCGCCTCTCCGGCACGGGTTCCTCCGGCGCCACCGTCCGCATGTACATCGAGCAATACGAAGCCGATCCCGCCAAGCAAGGCGCCGACGCCCAAGACGCGCTCGCGCCCCTCATCGCGATCGCCCTCGAGACGAGCCAACTCGCCGAGTTCACCGGCCGAGAATCTCCCACCGTGATCACCTAATCGCTCAGCACTTATTTTAACGTCATCCGCACGCATCATTCATCCCTCGCGACGCGCGCGACTCGAATATTTGAAAAAAATCAAAAATCCAGACATCGACTGTACTACGATTACAACACGCGCGCGCACGTCTCGCGACACACACACCTCGCGACCGCGCCGACGCGTCACCGTTCACCCTTCCTCCGACTTCAGCGCCGCCGCCTCGCGTCTGAGTTCGCGCACGACCGCCGCGAGCGCCTCCGGGTTGACCCCGCGCTCGACGAGCGCGATGAGCACGGCGAGCTGTTCGCGATCGAGACCGGTATCGAGGAGCTTGGCGACGTCGTGCGCGACGTCGAGGGTTTCCCTCGCCGCGTCCGACATCCCGCGAAGCGCGCGCGCGCGCGCGGGCGTGTGCGGGAGGGTGGTGTGATGATTATGATGTCGTCGTGGTTTTGAAACGCGTACGAAACCGCGCGCGAAATGGAAAAATGTATGCGGATGGATGCGTCACGCGTCGAGCTCGTCGGTGGTGTCGACGTCGTTCTCTCGCGTCGTCCGAACGTCGTCGTCGTCTTTGTCGTCGTCGTCGTCGTCGAATGTGCCGAACTCTCGCATCATCGCGCGCGTCTCGCGCGCCTCGACGCGCGTTCGCACGCGCCATCGCGAATCCGCCATCTTTTCTCTCCAACTCCTTCTCGGTTCGCTCGACGTCGTGGGATTCGCCGCGGATGGATTCTTGATCTCCCGCGTCAAGGTGTCGATGATCGCCTCGCGACGGTCGGCCTCGAGCGCCTCTCGAACCTTGGTCATCTCGAAGTAGTCGTACGTAAACGGATCGTCGTCGACGCGCGCGGGCGTCGACGACGGCGACGGCGCATCCTCTTCTCGCGGTTTCTTTCCCTGTCTCGACGTCGACGTGAGCACGATGTCCGCCGCCGCGGGCGTGTGCGACACGGAATCGTCCGCGGGTAATCGCGGCGGCGGCGGTACGTACGCCGGCGGGTAGAGCGGTTCCGCGCGCGCGTCGTCGCTCCGCGAAGACGATCCAAACATTTCTTCGCGCTTCTCCAGTCTGTGCGCGTGAAGCTGTTGCGCGATGATTTCGTTGTACTGCGCCACGCGCTCCTCGACGCTTTTATTCGTCGCCTCGATGTACGCCGAATCATCGCTCTTCTCGGACCGTTCCTCGCCGCCGCCGCTCGACGCTGAACCGACCTCGTCGCCGTCATCCGCCGCCGCGGTTCGACGCCACCGCTCGCGATCGACCGCCCTCCGTCTCCGCTCCGACGCCAACGCCTCGATCTCGTGTTCACCCTTTTTCATCGCGTCCGTCTTCCCAGCCTTACTCTCGCGCCACGTGTTCCGCAATCCCTCCAAATGAATGCTCAATTGCGCGTACTTCAACTTTAAATCCTCGGCGCCGCCGTTCGACAGCGCCTCCGCCAACGTCTGATCATCGAACGACGCGATGAGTTCTCCCGCCATTCTCGGATGTAACGCTCGAGACATCTCGTGCGTGTCCACCAACGCTCGTTTCACACCCTCTCGACGATACTCGCGTTCGTCGTCAATCTCCCGTCGTTCCGCCTCGCGGCGTCTCGCCGCGGCGTCCTCGGCGACGTCTCCCCTCGCCGACGCGCACGCGACGTACACAAAGTACGCGTTGACCGCGTACACCGCCATTCCACCCAACGCCTGCGCCCACTCGCGTCGCACCGTGGACACGAAGGCGGCGAGATTATACGACACGAGCGTCGTGGATAACGACGCAATCTCAGCGCGTCGATGACGAGGCTCCTCGAAACACTCGCAGAGCACCGTCGCCGCTAAAAATCCCATCAACGTCCCGATGGAGAGGTACGTCGCGAGCAGAGGGGCGTCCGGAAGCGTCGCCGCGACGACGATGAGAATGGTCTTCCTCGCCAGGATGACGAATTCCCAGTAATACCTCGCGTCGGTGAATCCCAAA
>VIBB01000022.1:0-43356 GCA_009618215.1 Ostreococcus sp. SAG10 | reverse complement strand
GGCGCCAAAGGTCTTCGGGTGCTCTACGGGGGGGTGGGCGCGGCGGTCGGCGCCGGCGCGCGCGGATGACGACGAGGACGACGGGGACGGGGACGACGGCGTCGTCGGCGGTGCGCACGACGCGGAGGAGGAAGACGAGCGCGCGGATCGCGCCGGGGTGGCCAGAGCGAGGCGCGAGGAGATGGAACGAACGGACGAGGGGTCGGATTCGGATGAGAGGGAGACGGCGCAGGAGAAGCGCGTGCGACTGGCCAAGGCGTATTTGGAGCGATTGCGGGCGGAACAGGCGGCGGAAGACACGGATGAGGAGGAGGATGAGGGAGAAGGGAAGAATTTGGACTCGCACACACGATTGGCGAATAGGTTGTTGGAGGAAGCGCAGAGGAAATCTGGACATCAACGCGCGGCGGTGGCGGACGGCGCGCGCGCGTCGACGACGACGGAGACGAGGTGTTGGCGAGGACATAAGCGAGCGGTGACGGGGTTGACGCTGACGGAAGACGATCAAACGGCGTATAGTGTGTCGAAGGATGGATCCATCTTCGGATGGGACATCGAGACGGAGAAGAGGATCAAGTTTCCTCGCGCGCCGGAGACGGTTGTGGATCCGTCGCAAGGCGGCGGCGGACCGCAGGCGCCGCCCACGTGCGGCGCGCACGTCGTGTTGTGCTGCGCGGTGAGCGGGGAGAGGAATTTGTTCGTCACCGGTGGCGCGGATAAGCGCGTGCACGTGTGGGACACGAGAAGCATGACGCACGTCACCGCGTTCGCGGGGCACCGAGGAGCCGTCACGGGTTTGGCGTTTAGACACGGCACGGGTCAATTGTTTTCTTGTTCCGAGGATCGCACGGTGAAAATATGGTCTCTGGACGACATGGCCTACGTAGACACGCTGTTCGGACACCAAGATCGGTGCATCAACATAGACGCGCAACGCCGCGAACGGATAGTCACCGTCGGCGCGGATCGGTCGACGAGATTTTGGAAAGTGCCCGAGGATTCGCAGCTCGTGTTGCGACCGCCGGAGGGTGGCGGACAGGCAGAGAGCTGTGCGTTCACCGCGCACGATCACTGGATTACCGGCGCCCAGGACGGGACCGTGGCAATCTGGAACACGCAACGCAAGCGCGCGGCGCAAACGTGGCTCAACGCGCACGGCTTCGCGGACATCGTCGCGCCCAAGGGATTCACCGACGAGGACGCCGATAGGGCGACGAGACAACGCGCGGCGGCGCAAGCGGCGGTTGGAATCAGCGAACGCGACGATGGCGGCGTCGGTAGCATGGCGAGCTGGGTCAACGCCGTGCATGTGGGGAAAGGGACCGATTTCGCCGCCTCGGGAGCCGCGGACGGCGCCATTCGACTGTGGAAGACGTCGCACGAGGGCGAGCCCCTCGTTCCGCTGGAATGCATCCCAGCTCGCGGTTTCGTAAACTCGATTCAAGTCGCGAGCAGCGGTCGCTTCGTCCTCGCCGGTATGGGACAAGAACCGAGACTTGGGCGATGGGGTCGCGACTCGGCGGCGCGCAACGGCATCCAGTTGCATTCGATAGAAATAGACCAGAAACGATGAAAAAACTAGAACTTCATTTATCCGTGCGTACGTATGTATAAAATAAAAAGAATGCTGCCGTTTGTGCGATGCCTCGCACTGCTAAATCTAATCGACCTGAGTCGCGCGCGCGACTCGATACGCCGCTTGTTCGAACAACACCGATCCGAGGCGAAGCGCCGCCGCCTGCGCGCCGGGCGCAAGATCCGGCGCGAGATCGACGAGCTCTTGCACGAGCTCGAGATCCACTTGAGGCGGTGTCGGAACGCTGGATGCGCTCTCTTCGGCGTTCTCACTCTCTTCCGGAGAGAACAGGGCGCGCAGCTCGTCCACGACCTTTAAAGTCTCGAGATCTTCCCCGGATACGTGCGTCGCTCGTTCGAGCGGTTGCAAGGATTCGCTCGCGCCGAAGGTTTGCGCCACAGACTCGACCGCCGTGAACGGCCCTGCGATGGCAGACGACGCCGTCGTCGAAACCAGCGCGCCGGCGTATCGTCCGAGCTCGCGCAGCGCGATGTCCTGGATCGGCCCGCCGCTGGGATCGAAGGCTAACTTTAACGCCTCTCGCGTGCTGTTGGAAATTTTCTTGCCAGACTCTTCGGCGGCGGGCGCGGATTTCTCGCCACCCTTGGTGATCGACGTGTAGTTGCCGAACGCGTTCGAGAGTTGACGAACCCGCTTGACGCTTAAAACGGCGTGTTCGCCGCTCTCTTTCCCGTACAAGAGTTGTTCCAACGCTTTTCTCGTCTCGGGAGACTTGTCGGTGAGAAGACGCCGCGCGACGTACGGGTAGCACTCGTTGGCGATGGAATAATTCTTGTCGCACGACAGCCCGATACCCTCGAGCACGGAGAAGGCGCGAAGAATGTACCCAAAGTAGGCGGGTATTTGGAAAATATTCCCATACTTTTCCTGAACGCCCTCTAAATCCTTCGTCAACTGCGCCACTTTGCTGTCGGTGCCCGCGGCTTCCAAAAAGGCGTCGCGTCTCTTTTTCGGATCCTTGACGCCCTTTAATTCCTTGCGAATCTCTTTGATGCGGTCGTCGTCCGGTAAACCGAGTTCATCTCTGAACCCTTGCGCGCCTCCACCGCGCGCGAGCGCGGAGAAGAGCAATCCGAGCGCGCGAGCGACGCCCGAGTCCTCCATGGCTTCGCGCTTGCCCGTGGGAATGAATCCCATGGCGTCCAAATCTCCCGGCACCGCCTCGAAGTCTTTGCTCACCAAGTGCGCAATGAACCGCAGGATAGCTGTGGATAAGTCCTTGGACACCGGCGTGACGAGACCCCAATCGAGGATGCAGAGCTTGCCGTCATTGGTGCGAAGCAAGTTGCCCGGATGCGGATCGGCGTGGAGATACCCGAGGTCCAAAAGCATGGCGAGATAAGACGTCAGTGCGACGGCGCACAGTTGCGCCGTGTCGTCCGCTTTGCTGTCTTGCAAACGAACACCGTCGATCCAGCCTGTCGTGAGCACCCGTCGCGTGGACGCCTGACGAAACACCGGCGCGGCGGAGACCACGCCTCCCAAATCGGATCGTGCCGCCATAGCCGTGGCGAAGTTTTCACCGTTCGTCGCCTCGGCCTCGTAATCGAGCTCAGCGATGAAACGCCGACCCCATTCGTCGACAAGACCTTCGAGGTCAGAGTTCAAATTGTTCCATCGTCTCCAAGGCTCGGCGAACACGCGAATGATGCCGACGTCGAGGCTAATCGCCACGAGCGCCCCCGGACGTTGCACCTTCACCGCCACCTCCTCCAGCTCGCCGGAATCGTTCCGCCACGTGCCCTTGTACACTTGACCCAAACTCGCGCTCGCGATGGGCGTCGAGCTGAGCGACAGCCGAGACGCGGTGGGACCGAGCTCGCGCTCCAGAATGCGTCGCGCCAAATCGTCGTCGAACGGCGGCACTTTGTCTTGCAACACGCGCAACTCATCGATGTACTCTGCCGGGAGCAAATCCGCGCGACTGCTCAACACTTGTCCGAGTTTCACGTACGTGGGACCGAGAGAGACGAGAAGGTTGCGCAATTGCGTCGCCCGCTTCGTGTTGACTTGCTTTTTCTTTTCGTCGCTCACGTTTTCGCCGCTCGTCTTTCGATCCAACCAAAGCCTCGCCGAAAACGAGCCGAGGAGAATGAACGACCGCACGCCGCGCTTTAAGAGCGTGATCGGCCTCGTGGCAAAGTACTCGCGCGTCTTCACCGGATCGTACCGCCACAACTCCTCCGGCTCGACGTCGCCCTCCTTACTCGCCAACGCGGCCCACTCGTCCATGCCGCTCTCCTTCTTTGGTCTCGTCGACGCCACCACGAGCGCGACGAGCGCGGCGATCACCCCCGCACCGACGTTCACACCGTCCCCACCGCCCGCGTTCACCGCCTCGCTCGCCCCTCGCGACGCCTCGCGCGCCAAATCCCCCGCCTCGCTCGGCAGCGACCGCAACAGCGTCTCGGTGCTCTCCGCGAACATCGTCCGATCAACCTCCGGCAGCGCCCGAAATCCCTCCCGCAACGCCTCCGTCAACGTTTTCACCACGTCCACGTCCCTCCCCTCGACTCCCGCGCGCTCGAACGCCGCCGCCGCCGCCTCGCTCGCGCGTCCCAGCGCGTCCCACGTCGCCGCGCTCGCCCTCGCCTCCGCCTCCGCGCCCTCTCTCGCCAACGCCGCCACCGCCTCCGCGCCCGCGACCACCGTCGTCTCCACCACCTCCCCGACGTCCCCGGCCATCGCTCGGACGCCTCCCCGCGCGCGCGTTCGAGCGCATCGCCCCGCGCGCGCCCGCGTCATCGCGCCTCTTCCCGCGCGCGTCCCGCGCCCGTCCGCGCGCGCCGACGACATCGACACCGTCTCCACCGCCGACATCGCGCGCGATTCGACGTCAACGACCGTCGACGTCGCGCGTCCGCGCGTCGCGACTTCGCGCGCGCGCCGACGACCCGCGCGCGCGACGTCGCCCCCAGCGCGTCATCCCGTCCCGTCCCGTCCCGTCCCGTCCCGTCCCATCGATGGGCGCGCGCGCGGGTCGACTACGGGATGGACGTCCCGTCGGGGACGCCATCCTAAACCCTACACCGAGGGTTTACCGGACCGCCCCGCGTCGGCGCGTCCGAGACGACGACGAGACGACGGACGGCGACGGGCGCGTCGACGGTGACCATGTCGACGGTGACGCTCGGACGGTGGACGCGGTTGGAACGCGCGAGAGAGGCGTGGGAAGACGCGCGCGCGAGCGCGGTCGAGGGAGGTGCGGCCGCGCGATGATGACATGGGATGACGACGCGCGATGATGGCGTGGATGACAAAGATGCGTGCGATGACGGGCGAAGACGGACCGACTGACGGTGGTGATGACGAACGTAGGGACGATGGAGACGTCCGAGGCGCAGGCGCTGGCGAAATCTCTGTTCGCGTGGACCAAGGACGCGCGATGGCGGGTGAAGGAGGTGCGAGGAGAGGCGGAGGCGGCGGCGCGCGGGGCGGCGGCGCGCGCGCGGGGCGGCGACGAGTTTCGGGGGATGTTTTTGAACGCGTGTGCGCGCGCGGTGGAGCGTGGAGGTATGGGAGAGCACGAGTGTTACGCGTTGAGTCGATTGGTGTGCGTGGTGGCGAGCGAGGAGGGTGATGAGGGGGCGACGGCGAAGGCGTTGGAGACGTTGGCGCGACTACGGGCGAGAGGCGCGAGGGCGTTCTCGTCCAAGGCGTTTCGGCGGTACGCGAGCGCGCGAGGCGGTGGCGAGGTGATCGATGCGTACGTGAAGCTCGTCAAGGCGACTGGGGGGTCGAATCCGGTGGTGTGCGCGTTGGTGAACGATGCGTTCGTTGAGCGTCGAGCGTCGGCGAGGGACGTCGACGAGACGAGGAAAGAGCTCTTAGAGGTGTTCTGTTCGGTCGTGCTCGGCGGCGACGCCAAGGTGGCCAAGGCGGGTGTGACGAGTGCGATGTTTGCGTCGGCGTTGGAAGACGTCACGAGCGAAGAGTTGAGGGATGTGTTGATCCCGAAAGTCATTCGACAGTTGCGGAGAAGTCCCGAGGCGACATTGCCCGCCGTGGTCGGTTGTTTCAAGACGTTGCGCGGTGATCTGAGCGAGGCGTGCGGTGAGATGGGACCCGTGATTTTACCGCTCGTTAAACACGCGAAGGAGGAGCGCCGAGCGATGTCTCTGGAAATCATCGACGCGCTCGTGGCAAAGTCTTCGGACGCCGCGCTCGTGAAGGAGCACTTTTTCAAGCCGTGTGCAGACGCCTTCACGACGGGGATGAAACCGAAAGAGTGGACCGCGCGCGCCGGTCTGTACGCCGCCATCAAAACGTGCACCAACTTGACTGATCGCAGGGCGCGGGAGACGATGAGCCTCGAGGCCATCTCTGTGCTGACGAATGAGCTCAAGACTGAGAAGCAGAGCGACGCGAAAACCATCGCGCTCGACGCGTTGCAAACGTGGCTGCAGCACACGGGCGAGTGTCCGGAGTCATTGTGTAGCCTCGTCAAAGAGATCACCAAGGACGCGAAGGAACGCGGTGCGATCTTGCAATGCGTCGCGCAGGCGTTTCGTGCGAACGCTGCACTGCCCGCTGGTTTATCGGGCGCAGTCGAAGCGTTGTCCAAGATCGCCGTCGAGAGTAGCGGCAAGGCGGCGTTGCGTGCCGAAGGCTTGAGTGCGTTGTTCATCGTCTTACGAGTTGGTGCTGAGGATGGAGGCGCCGCGGTGGAATCGAAACAGCTTTGGGATGCCATCCCTGCGTACTTTGAAGCGGCGACGATGATGCGCTTCGACGAAGACGCGACGCAGGTGCTCGCGGCGACTGCCCAGTGCGTCATGTCTTCGCACGCGTCACAGGCGACGAAACATGGATTTGTTGATTCCGTCATTCAAACCATCGGTATCTTGAGTCTTCATCCGAGTTCGAAGACTCGAGCCGCAGCGAGAGAAGCCGTGCGAGGCGTCATAGCCATCGGTCAGCCAGCGACGAAGATCATTCAAGGGTTGAGATATTGGCTCAACCAAGCGGAGAGTGGGCTCTGGGACACGACGTCGTGGGATGAAACAACCGGTGGTTCGTTTCCGTCGTGCTATGCCGGGGGATCTTTGCTCGCGTATTGCGAATTCAACGAAGACGCGCAAGCGGTAGAGCTTCCGAATGAGCTCGTCGTGGACATGCTGCTACTCGCGCACCATCCGCTCGTGAAAGCGCCCGATGGACGACGGGCCGGTGCGTGGTCTGCATTGATGTCGAGCTTAGGTGGAATGATCGACGTGGCGAACGGCAAGGCTGTATGTAAAGCCATCGTCGGCGAGAGAGGTTTAGGGAGCGCCTCGGACATGGAGCGCGAGGCGGCGCGAAGCGCTATCGTCGCCCTCGGACGTCTGTGCTCGGATGATGTCATCGAAGTCGTGCTTCCTCACGCAATTTTCATGGTTGATGTCGCGTCGCACGAAGCCGTGAGTGACAAGGACATTTTGATTTACAACACCACGCCGGGATCTTTATCGACTGATCCCGCGGGCAAGCCGGTGTCGGAGCCGAAGGCTCAGCCGAAGGAGTCGCACATCGTTTCTCTGCGTCCGAGTCAAGTCGCGGCTGGGGCCAAGAAACCGTCTAAGCCGTCTTCGGGAGCCGTCGATCCGCGAGAGGCTGCGCGTCGCGCGCAGATGGCCGAAGAGGAAGTTATTCGGGCGCGCGTGAAGGACGTGGTGAAGGCGCTCGAGCACGGACTCCGAGTGTTGACCGCGGTCTTGGAAGGTCTCGGTCACAGAGCGCGCGAGCACGTGTGCGATATCGCGTATTCGAGCGTGTACCCTCTGTTACGGTCCAAAGTCGTGCCGCAAGCGACGGTGTTGAAGGCTGTCGAAGCGCTCTTATACTGCGCCGCCGCGCGAGGCGGAGCGATGGTGCTCTCGTTCGCCAAGGAGCGACAAACGGAGGCGCTCGCCATTCGCCTGGGCGCCATGACCCTCGACGGGACTCCGGCGCCCGTCGAGATCGGTTTGAACGGCAAACCTGTTCCGGTGGACATGCACGCGGTCAAATTCGAGAGTCGCATGCTTAGCTCGGCGCTAGAACTCGCCAACGAGGCGCTGGAGGACAACGATCCCGAACCGCTTCCGGCACCGGTGTTTGGGCTCTTGTTCCCGATCGTCGCGCACGCATTGCTACTTCCTGAAGCGCCGAAGAGTTTGCGCGTAGAGGCGCTCTCGCTTCTCGCCGCGAACTCCGGTGAGGATGAAGATGGCGTACAGATTTTACCGCGCGCCGGCGCCGCGATTCGGCTGCTTTTGAACACGCTGGCGAACGCGACTCCGGACCTCGTCAACATAGCGAAACCCATTCTTTCAGAAGTCTCGAGATATTTGCGAACGGCTGAAGACGTCTACTCATTGGTGAGCGGCGTTGAGAGTGAGTTTAAGACGGTGAGAGGGGCATCGCTCGCGGGATTGATGAACGCGCCGTTGGATTTCTCCGCCATGGATGAGCAAACGGCGAGCTCAGCCATCGCGAAACTTTTCATCGCTCGATTCGACCGCGATGAATCGAACATGCAGACCGCGGACGAATTGTGGGTTCTCTGCGGTCTCTCGGACGCGATGCCGACGTCCATCGACGTATTGCCGTTTCTCACGCACCAGAGCAGTGCCGTCAGAGAGAGCGCCATTCAGGCGTTCGCGCAAACCATCGCCGCGCAAGAGAACGGTATGTCCACGTCTCTTCCGAAGATTTTCGGCGAGTTCAACTCGTGCGAGAGCGCGTACGGACGCGAATCTCTGATCAAGGCGCTCGGCGCGTGCACTGATAGTCTGAGTACGCGCGATCTTCCTCTGGTTTCGACGTTTCTCACCAAGGTGCTCTCTGACGTCGACCCCGCGGTTCGATCCGCGGCTGTCGAAACGGGTCGCACCATGATTGATGCGCACGGCGCGGAGCACACGCAACAGCTGCTCGCGGTGTACGAGGCATACTTTGATCGAGGAGGCAGTCGCGGTAGTTTGTCCGAGGAGGCTGAAGATCAAGTGAGACAAGGCGTCATCGTCTTCTTGGGAGCGCTCGCGGTGCACCTCGACAAGGAAGACGACAAGGTTCGGGCCATCTTGACGCGACTTCTTGAAGTCTTGAGCACGCCATCCGAAGCCGTGCAGAGATCCGTCGCCGATTGCTTACCTCCGCTCATGAAGAAGCTCGACGCTGAGGAACAAAAAGCGCTCGTGGATGCTCTCCTTCAGCAACTCACGACAAGCGACGCATACGCCGACCGCCGCGGCGCAGCTTTTGGATTGGCCGGCGCAGTCAAGGGTATCGGTATGAGCAGCCTCAAGGGCATGGGTATCATGGACGCGCTCAAGGTGGCGATTGAGGATAAAAAGAATCCGGCGTCTCGCGAAGGTGCTGTCATGGCGTTCGAGTTATTCTGCACGCGTCTCGGTAGACTTTTCGAGCCGTACGTCGTGAACATTTTGCCGATGCTGTTGGTGTGCTTCGGCGACATCACCGCGCCGGTCCGAGAGGCGACGCAGGCGGCAGCGAGAGCTATCATGGCGAATTTGTCCGCACAAGGTGTCAAGCTCGTCTTGCCCGCGCTCCTGTGTGGCGTGGACGACGACAAGTGGCGCACCAAGCAAGGATCCGTGCAACTCCTCGGGGCGATGTCGAACTGCGCTCCGAAGCAGCTCGGCGCGTGCTTGCCACAAATCGTCCCTCGTTTGAGCGAAGCGCTCATCGACACGCACCCGAAAGTGGTGGACGCCGCCACGCAAGCGCTGAAATCCGTGGGCGACGTCATTCGGAATCCCGAGATTATCGCGCTGAGTAGCTACTTGCTCGGCGCCATTCAGGATCCGACGATGCAGACCAAGGCTTGCTTGGATATTTTACTCGAAACGACGTTCGTGAACGTCGTCGACGCTCCGTCTCTGGCTCTCATCGTGCCAGTTCTGATTCGTGGTTTGCGCCAACCGAAGGCGGACATGAAGAAGAAGGCGTCCAAGATCGCCGGTAACATGAGCGCGCTGGTGGCCGACCCGAAAGACATGGCGCCTTACATTCCCATGCTCGTTCCAGAGTTGAAGAAGGCGCTCATGGACCCCATTCCGGAAGTTCGTGGCGTTGCCGCGCAGGCGCTCGCCGGTTTGATGAAGGGCTTGGGCGAGGAATACTTTGAGGATTTGCTTCCGTGGATGATGCGCTCGATGCAGAGCGATGGCCCCAGCGTGGAGCGCTCCGGCGCCGCGCAAGGCTTGTCCGAGTGTTTGGCAGTGCTCAGCATGGATCATTTCGACGCCCTGTTCCCAGATATCATCACTGGATGCGCGCACGCTTCAGCGGCGGTTCGCGAAGGTCACTTGACGTTGTTGCGATTCTTGCCCATCTCGCTCGGAGATTTGTTTGAACCACATCTCGTCGACGCTTTGGCGTGCGTTCTCGAAGGTCTCGCGGACGACGAAGAGCCTGTTCGAGACGCCGCGCTCAACGCGGGCAGAGTCTTCATTGAAGAATTCTCGCACAGTGGCAGCTCTTTAGACTTGATCTTACCCGCGATCGAAAGCGGAATCTCATCCGACAACTGGCGAATTCGTCAATCCTCCGTCGAGTTGTTGGGCTCGATGTTGTTCAGAATCATCGGCTCGAGCGGTAAAGTGCGCACTGAGGGCGGTGACGACGCGGAGGGTGTCTCCACTGAGGCACAGGGCCAAATGTTGAGCACGACGCTCGGCCAAGGGCGACACCACAACTTGCTCGCAGCCGTGTACATTCTTCGATCGGACGGCACCCTGGCTGTCCGAAACGCGGCGGTGCACATTTGGAAGACGGTCGTCGCGAACACGCCGAAAACGCTTCGACTCATATTGCCTCTGCTCATGCAGCGAGTCATCTCCATTATTTCAATGGGTTCGGAGGAGCGTCAACAGACGGCGAGCCGATGCCTCGGTGAGGTGGTTCGCAAGTTGGGCGAACGCGTCCTCATCTCCGTCTTGCCGATCATGAAGGAGGGGTTGAAGCACAAACTCGCGGAGCATCGCGAGGGCGTGGCGTTGGGTTTGGCTGAGATTCTCTCGGCGGCGACCGATGGCCAACTCGAAGATCACTACGGCGTCATCATTCCGACGGTGCGAGACGCGCTGTGCGACGAAGACGAAAAGGTTCGCGACGCCGCGGGCGTCGCCTTTGACAAGTTGTTCCAGCACGGCGGCGGACACGCCGCGGGACAAATCGTCCCAGCCTTGCTCGACCAGTTGGACGTCAATCCGACGGCGCTCGAGGGTTTGAAGCAGGTTCTCAAGGCACAACCGAAGATTCTCGCCACCGTCTTACCAAACTTGGCGCAACCGCCGCTGACGGCCAAGGGAGCCGCCACGTTGGGCGCGCTCGCGGAGGTCGCCGGCTCCGCGTTGCCCCCTCACCTCCCGCTGTTAGTGCCGCCTCTTCTCGAGGCCATGGCGGAGGAAGACGAAGAGAGTCGAACGGCGGCAACGTCAGCGGCGATCGCGGTCATCAAGGCTGTGCCGGAGAACGCCTCGCACATGTTGCTACCGGAGATCAAGAGAGGCATGGGCGATGAGTACGCCGGATGCCGTGCCGCCGGGGCGAAGCTCGCGGGTGAGTACGCCAAGAACGCGCCCGGATACGACGACGAGTCCGAGACCGAAGTGCTCATCAGGAAGCTCTTCGAACTGTTCACCGATGCGGACGAGAGTGTGCTCCTCGCCGCGTGGACCGCCATGGGTGACGTCACGGGCACCGTCTCCAGACAAGAGTTGCCCGAGTACGTCAAGTGCGTCACGAAGTCTCTCACACTCGCGCGCGATAAAGTCCGTCGCGCAAACAAGGCGTCGCACGAGTACCTCGTGCCTGCCTTGTGTTTGCCGAAGGGCCTCGCACCGATCGTGCAAGTGTTCCTTCAAGGCATTCTCTCCGCAGAGAGCTCAGACGCGCGAGAGGACGCGACAAAGGGTCTCACGTTGGCCGTCATGAGCACGAACTCGGCGGCGCTCAAGGCGCACGTCATCGCCATCACCGGTCCGCTCATTCGAGTCGTCGGCGACAAACACCCGAGCGCAGTGAAGAGCGCCATCTTGGAAGCGCTGGGCGTCCTCATCAATAAGGGGGGTATCGCGTTGAAACCGTTCGTGCCGCAGTTGCAAACAACGTTTGTGAAGTGTCTCTCCGACGTACAAATGTCCGTGAGAATGAAGGCGGCGAGCGCCATCGGTTTGTTGATGCAACTTCAAACTCGCGTGGACGCGCTCGCCAACGATTTGATCGGAACGGTCGAGTCAGATGCGACCGAACCCGGCATTTGCGAGTCAACGTTGAAAGCCATCGCAGGCGTTTTCGCTTACGGTGGCAAGAACATCTCGCCTCCGAACGTCACGCGCGCGCTCGACGCGTCCATCGAGGCGTTGGCGTCCACGTCTTCCGGTGAACGCGCGTGCGCGAGTTTAGCGCTCTCTCGCGCGTTCGCGTGGTCGCCGACGGAGGAGAGAACGTCGACGTTGGAGAAGCTCAATTTGGGCGACGCGAGCTCGGCAGAACATCGCGAAGGTTTCGCCGAGGCCTTGTGTCAAATCAGTCGCGCGAACGGGAAGCTCATCATGGACGAACACGCGTCGATTACGCTCAACTCGCTGGTTCGCGCCGCGAGCGACGAACGATCCGCGAGTCGAGCGTCCGCCGCTCGCGGCTTGGGTGCGTTGGCGGCGAGTTCCGCCTCTGTCGACGGGGCGGCGTCACCTTACTTGAGCAAGCTCATGCCCGTGCTCAGTAAGCTCCTTCGCGATGCCGTCATCGAGGTACGTTACGCCGCGGTGAGAGCCCTTCGCGTCATCATACACGCGGCCGGTCCCTCGGAAATGTCCGTACACTTTGAGTCGTTTATGAACGTCTTGGCGGAATGCGCCGTGGCGGACAAATCGTCGGAGGTTCGTTACCAGGCTGAACGCGCCGTGTACCGCGCGTTCAACTTACAAAACGGCACAGACGAAGCCTTAGAACACTTGCGAGCGGGTGGCACCGCACACGCCGCGCGAAGTCGGTTATCAGACATCGCTCTTCGAGCGCTCGCCGCGCTTCCCGAACACAGCGACGACGAAAGCGCCCCGCCGATTGAATTGGATTTGCTGCAGTGAACCAACACACACTCTCGATATTACATTAGCAGTTAGAAGAAGAGAGCAATCAATTCATTCATCATCACTCATATACAGTTGAAGACTAATCTCGACGTCTTTCAGCGTCGTCTTCGCGGCCGAACTCGAGGGTTCGAGCTCGAGCGCCTTGGACAGCATGTCTCTCGCGCGCTTCAATCGGTCGACGTCTTCCCTGTCGTCACCGAGGGCGAGGAGCGCTTTCCCGGCTCGAACATATCCTCGCAAATAAGTTTCATCGAGCGCGATCGCGGCCTCACACGCGCGCAGCGCGAGCTCTAATACTTCCGTTTTCTCCGGCGACCCGTCTCTGAGCTCGCAGCTCCTCGCGAGCGCCGCCGCGGCGGTATTTCCGTGATACGCCACCTTATCCGGAGCCATCTCCGTGGCTTCGGCGTACTGCACCAGCGCGTCGGCGTACTGTTTCTTACCGAAATACACCATGCCAGCGTCATTCGCGCGCTCCGCGCGCGCGGTCAACTCCTCCGGAGGCACGTCTTCCCGCTTCATCCGCGGCGGCCGCGCCGCGCTCCAACCCAAAGACTTTTTCTCGCTCGCCCCCGCGAGCGCCCCACCGAACCCGACGCCACCAACGCGTTCCCACGGTCTCTCCTCGCTCGCCCCCGCCACCTTCTTCGCCGCCCACGCGAGTTCCATCTCTCGCCGTTCATCCGCTCCCGACCCGTCCCCGAGCGCGCGCGTCTTCGTGTACGCGGACGGCCCGCCGTCGAAATCCGCCTCCGGCCGCTCTCCCGCCTCCCACGGCACGCACACATCGATTCCAAAATTTGCGTGCGGTCTGTATTCCCCCCTCGCTCGCAACATCGCCTCGATCTCGAACGGATCCCCTCCCGCCAACGCCAACGTCAAGACGTCCTCCAAACTCTGCAACGGAGGAATCTCGTACGCGTTCCTCCACCGTTCGTGATCGAAATTCGCAGTCATCAGCGTGTGATACGCGCACGTAATCTCCGTGAACCTCTCCTTGGCCCGCTCGACGTCGTCGGGATTCTTATCGGGATGCCATCGCAGACACAGCGCGCGATACCTCGCCTTGATGACTTTTTCATCCAGCGCGTCGACATCCTTCGCGTCCATCTCGAGCGCGCGCACCGCGTCTTCGCGCGTCATCGCCCCCATCGTCGACGCATCGCGCGTTCGCGCATCGTTCGCGTCCGCCGTCATCCTCACCTCGTCGTCGCGTCGCCATGTGTCGTCGCGATGACGATGAGATTCGACCGAGCGTTACGCCGGTGGCGCGCGCGACGGCGACACGCGCGATGATGACGGCATTCGCGCGCGCGGCGCTCTCCAACGTCCGCGCGCGAGACGACGTCGACGCGAGACGACGATATAAAATGACATCCATCGCGTCGTCGCGTTCGACGCGCGGCGCGACGGTCGCCGCGCGTGCGAGCGCGAGACTAAGATGCGTTCGAACGCATCCGACGTGTCGCGCGCGTTCTCCGAGCGCGCGCGTCGTCGCGCGCGCGGGGCGAAAGATGACGAGTGAGCGACGCAAATTGGACGACATAAAATCCATGGACGATTTCGACGATTTCGTGGCGCGAGAGGGGGTGCAGATCGTGCTGTTTCACGCGTCGTGGTGCAGAAAGTGTAAATTCTTGGTGCCCAAGCTCGAGCGCGTGCGCGCGACGGTTGCCGACGACGAGAGGGCGTCGTTCGCGAGCGTCAACGTGAATGAGGTGCCGCAGGAGCTGGTGAAACGGTGTGGGATCGAAAAGATGCCGACGATCCAGATGTACGAAAAGGGGGAGAAGACGTGGGAATTGATTTGCGGCGAGGAGGGGTCGGCGTGCGCGTTGAAGCTGCAAAGCGCCGTCGAGGAGGCGTTGAAGAATTTGGGATAGAAGGCGAAGAAGTGATGAATCTGTTGTACTCGCTACTGTAGTTTCTTTGTAATGATGCACGCGCGCTAGACTTACGCTAAGGATGTGGTTTAGAAGCCGCATTTACACTGCGGTATGTGAGAGATGAAACGCTCGAGCGAGCGCTCGGCGCGCGCGCGAACGACGAACCAATCGGCGTCGAGACGCGCCCGCGCGAGCGCGTGCGGATCGTCGAACGAATCCTCGAACCCGCTAACGCATGCCATGCGCAGAAAGACTTGCGAGGTACCGAATTTTGTCATTTTATCTCGCGAACGTGTCGGAGCGAGACAGAAGCCCGAGCCCGAGGCGTTGACGGAGCGAAGGAGTTCGAGATTTAACGCGTTAAAGTCGACGCCGTGCGATTCCTCCAATTCGGCCGGTGTGAACCCGTTCGAGGCGGCTCCGGTGAGACGAAACGAAATCAACGCGTCCTCGTCGCTCCCATCGATCGGTTCGATTTCGAAGCGTAAATCTTTCGCCATCTCCGCCGCGACGAGTCTCTTCACCGTCGGAAGCGCGCGCGTCGCGGCGGCGGGTAGCGGTCGTTCCAACGCGCGAACGTCTCGCATGACGCGTTCCTCGTCTAAACCCGCGCCTATGAGCACGAGACACGTGCTCGTCGCGCTCGAGAGCTCGCCGACGCTCGGTTCGAACTCGAGTCGAGATTTTCCAGAAAAGTGGAAATCGTAACTCTCGCGCTCATCGCCATCTTCGGCGAGCGTCACCACGCCCTTGGATCGAATCGTCGCGCTCGGCATCATCTTCGTCGCCCAGTGTTGAAAGCGCGCGAAGACGAGCGGTGAGGAGGTCTCGTGAGACAGAGAGTTACACGAGCCTCGAGACTGGCTCGGGAAGTGCGTCGTCTTTTTCGATGAATCGAGCGAGAGCGGTCCTCGCGTGACGATTTTCGGTTCGTCTCCTTTCGGTTTGCGTAATCGACCGCCGGACGCGGAAAGCACGTACGGGAGCGGACCCGAACCCCAATCGTGACCGCTCTTCCCTTCGGGTTGTGGGACGACGTCCACGTCCAGAATGTTCGTCAACGGCACGTCGGCGTTGACGCACTCGACGACGCGCGCGCCCGGCGCCTTGGCGTGGACGTGCGCTCTGGCGCGTTCGAGTTTATTTTCGTCACCATCCAATAAATCGAGTTTATTCAATAACACGATGTCTGCACACGCCAATTGCGCGTCCCACACGTCTCTCTCCACCTCGGGTCCGCCATCGGCGGCGATCTCCGCGTCCACGACGCACACGACGCAATCCAATCGAGCGCGAGTCAACGCGCCGAAACTTTTATCCAATCTCGCCACCACCTCACCGGGATCCACCAACCCGCTTGTCTCGATGAGCATGTAATCAAATAGACCCACGTCCGTCCCGTCGTCGTCCGCGTTCAACAATTCAACCACGCCGCGCTCTAAATCATCCCTGAGCGTGCAGCACAGACACCCATTCGTGAGCTCGGTCACGCGCGCCGCCGAAGACGACCCGCCGTCGTCACCACCGTCCCCGTCTCGCCTCGTCGCCGCCGCGGAGCGTCGAACCAATCGTGCGTCCACGTTCAGCGCCGCAAAATCGTTCACGGCGGCGGCGACGCGGAGGGATTGTCTGTTTTCTAACGCGCGCCTCGCGAGCGTCGTCTTCCCGCCGCCGAGAAAACCAACCAACAGCGTGATGGGCAACCGCCGCTTCCCCGCGGTGGCGTACGCGGTGCGATTCTCGTAGTTTCTGAACATGTTGATCGATTCACCTCTCACCGTCGCGCTCGCGCTCGCGTCACCGCTCGCGCGCGCTCGACCGTCCGCGTCCTCACCGTCCATCGTCGTCGTCGTCGCGGCGCGCGAACGCACGACGCGCGCGGGAGAGCGCGACATCTTGCGCGACGACGACGCTCGGGGACTTCTTCCCTCGAGCGTCGCGCGCGCGCGCGCGTCTCCTCGCATGCACCGTCGTCCGCGGTGTGACGCGTCCCAGTCCCGGTCGTTAGCTCTTCCCTCCCACGGCGACGGGACACGGCGACGCGCGCGCGCGCGCGGGCGAGGACGGCGGCGCGAGAACGCGTCCGGGATGACGCTCCCGGAGGGTGAGTCGGACGCGCGCCCGAACGAGCGCGATCGCGCGCGGTCCAAGACAAGATTGGTCACCGCGATCGCGCGCGCGGGAACGCTCGGGTGCGCGCTGCGCGGTGGGTTGAGCTGCGGGAAATTGCTGGCGCGAGGGGCGAGGAGAGGGGCGGGAGGGGTGGACGGCGCGCGCGTCGCGCGAGCGATGCGCGAAACGGTGGCGTACGGTGGGTTTTTGGCGGCGTTCGCGGGGACGTACGTGGCGGTGGATGAGACGCTGCGAGAGCGGTTCGGGGGCGAGGCGAGCAAGCGGTGGAGGTGCGCGGTGGCGGGGGCGTGCGCGGGACCGTCGTTGTTGCTCACGGGGGCGGACGTGAGGCATTACGGGTTGGCGGGGTACATTTGGGTGCGGTCGTTGGTGTTGATGACGCGCGTGGCGCAGAAGAGCGAAAATCCCGCGGTTAAAAAGTTGACGCAGCCGACGAAGATGGAGCACGGAGACGTGGTGCTCATGGTGGGAAGCGCCATGGTGATCCTTTCGTGTTTTATCTTAAAGCCGGAGACGGTGGAGCCGGCGTATAGGCATTTTTTGGAGATGCAGTGCGGGAAGAGCGTGGAGGAGCTCTCGGCTTTGAAACAGCTGTGCGAGGCGGGACGAGACGAGGACGTTCGCGCGTGGTGTTTGAAAATAGCTGAATCGGGCGCATTGACGACGGGTAATGCGGCTCGCGATTTGGCGAACAAGACGGCCGTTCGCGCCATGGCGGATGGAGTGGTGCCGATCGATCGTTCAGAGCTGTACAGATTGTTGTATTTCAGCGGGGCGTCGAATTTGGAGCACTTGGTCTCGCACGTGGCGAAGATATTTCCGACGACGCTCAGTTTATACGTGCCGGTGTATTTGATTCCAGCGCTCTTGATTCACCGCGGTAATTTATTATCGCCGAAGAAGGCGCCCGATTTACTCTCCCGCATTGCCATGGGCTCGGCGCGCTCCGCGTTGTTCTTGTCGTCGTATGTGAGCGCCGCGTGGAGTGGCGTCGATCTGGCGAACCGCGCGTTCGGAAAAGGAACCTGCGACGGTCGTTCGTTGATGCTTGGATGTTCCTTCGCTGGTTTGGCGACGTTCATCGAGAAGAAATCGCGTCGCATGGAGTTGGCCATGTATTGCGCGTCGCGAGCCGCCGAAACCGCCGCGCTCGTGGCGGTGTATCGAGGTCTCATTCCCAAGTCCATCCAACGCCAACGCGGCGACATCTTGCTCTTTTCCATCGCCTCAGCGACCATCATGCACTGCTATAACACCGAGCGAGACGTCTTCCGAAGCAAGTATCTCAACATCCTCGATTACGTCTTCGGCAGTGCCGGTCACGACTCGCAGAGCATCTCACACGCGGCGAGTTATGAAATTTTATTCGACGCCACCAAAGCTGGAAAGTCAGCGCAAAAGTACGTTCTGGAAAAGAACACACCGGCAAATGCGGCGTTGTCGGAGCGCGAGCTCTTACCCATCAACACCTACGTCTCGGAGGAGCAATTCTACGCCGCGTCTCTGACGATGAAGGACACCTTGAACGATGCCTCGGTGGAAGAAATCCTCAAGCTGTACGGTTTGTACAAGCAAGCCACGTGCGGCGACGCCATGAACCACAAACGTCCCGGCATGCTCGATCAGAGAGGTCGCGCCAAATACAGCGCGTGGGAACGATTCGAAGGTCTCTCGCCTCAAGCCGCCATGACTGGTTATTGCATGCTCGTCGACGAATTGACCGCCGGCTTCGAAACCGCGCCGCCGTCCCCCGCGGGAAGTACGAACGCCGACTACACGTTCTGACGACCCCTCTCACACGTTGTACGAATATCACGAACGGGAATATTTGCATTATTCGTCTCTTCGCCGCGTCCCTCGTCTGCTCAACTCCACACTTCAAGACCCGCGCGCGATGATGACGACGATGTCTCTCTCGACCTCATCTCCCGCCCTCGCTCGCCGCTCGATGCCGACGCGATCCGTAACGCGCACCGCGCACCGCGCGCGCGTTGTCGCGCCGACGGCGTCCAAGACGCCCATCGCCGCCGTCGCGCTCACCGCTAATCTTTTCATCGCCGAGCTCGCGATCGCGGCGTCCGATGTCGTCGTGGACGCGACGACGAGCGCGGAAGCGAGCGGTACGCTCGCGAAAGATCCGGCGTTACTCGGTTTCGCCTGCGTCGCCGTGTGCTGGGGAATTCCGCAGACGGTGGGGATGATGATGCTCGAGAAGAAAGAGACGCGGGGACGCGAGCTGTTGGAGGCGGCGGGCGTGGACACGAGCGATGTCGGCAAAGGAAATTGGGGGCGGATTCGGAGTCTGATGAAGGAGAACGGGATCGAGATGACGAAGGAGTGAGCGCGTGAATCTCGTGCGTTGTGTAATACAGAAAGATGATATTTCTCATATTGATGAATTAAATATTAAATTCGTGGTGGTACACAACCGAGGAATGGCTCTGCGATCGCATCGTCGCTATAATAAAGAGCCGACTCAGGCAAAGAATAGTAGAACAGTATCAGATTCCGAGCCCGATGGTCCGGAGCGAGACGCCTTTGTTCGATTATCGAACGGGCGGCATCGGCGTGTACGCGGTTTCGCCGTGAGAGTACACGTCGAGGCCTTGTTCTTCGGCTTCGTCCGGGACGCGGATGCCGTTGGTGATCTTATCGGTGATCTTAAGGCACGCCCACGTGGCGCCAGCGGTGTAGACCGCGGTGGAGACCGCCGCGATGACTTGGACGATGGTTTGTTTCATCACCGGGACTTCGTTGAAGCCTCCGAGCGCCGGCGACGCGAGGACGCCGAGCAAAATGGTACCCAAGAAACCACCGATGCCGTGCACGCCGAAGACATCAAGCGAATCATCGTAACCAAACTTCTCCTTGACGGTGGTGGAGAAGAAGCGGCACACAATGGCGGAAGCGGCGCCCATCAAGCACGCGCCGACGGGTCCGACGAAACCAGCCGCCGGCGTGATGGCAGCCAAACCGGCGATGGAAGCCGTGCACGTGCCGAGAACGGACACCTTACCGTTCTCGATGACGTCGAGAGCGGTCCACACGATGGCAGAGACCGACGCGGAGAGCTGGGTGGCCAAGCACGCGAACGCCGCGCCCGCGGAGGCGGCACCCGCGGAACCGCCGTTGAAACCGAACCAGCCCACCCACAACATGGCGGTGCCGAGGAAGGTCAAGACCAAGTTGCCCTGGTGCATTTTGTTCTCCTTACGCTCGCCGAGGTACATGGCGGCGACGAGCGCACCGATACCGGCGGTGATGTGCACGACGATACCGCCGGCAAAGTCGAGAACGCCCATGTCGGCGAAGAAGGCGCCCGGACCGCCCCACACCATGTGACACGCCGGAAAGTACACGGCGAACATCCACAGAGTGCAAAACCACATGACGGCGTTAAACTTCATGCGCTCGACGATGGCGCCAATCATGAGCGCCGGCGTGATGATGGCGAACGTCATCTGGTACAAAACCCAGAGCGCTTCCGGAATCGTGCCCGCGACGGAAGACATGGAGACGCCCGCCAAGCCCACTTTATCGAGACCGCCGATGAACGACGCGAGCGTCGTCGCGCCCTCCTTCATGCCCACCTCGCTGAACGACAGCGAGTACCCACACAAGAACCACAGCACGGACATGTGCGCCGTGAGCGCGAAGCACTGAATGAGCACGCTCAGCGTGTTCGTGCGACGCACCAACCCGGCGTAAAACGCCGCCAAGCCCGGAATGGTCATGAAGAGCACCAGGGCGCTGGAGATTAAAATCCAGCACGTGTCCGCCCCGACGACCGCGGGAACCGCCGCCGCGGCCGCGGATGCGGGTCCACCGAGCGTGAACGCGCCCACGGCGAGCGCCGCGGCGAGCACCGCGCCCTTACCGACGCCGCGCTCTCGCCCCTCCGTCGCATCGAGCGCATGCGCACGCGCCGGTCGACCACCGAGCGACGCTTCGAGCGACACCCCCTCGGACGCCGAGTCCTCCGCGCGCGCGCGCGTCACCGCGCCCACGCACCGACGCGGGCGCGGGGAAAATTTTTCTCGACCCATCTCGCGCGCGCGCGCGCCCACGACGGCGCGCGCGCTCGTCGCATTGCGCGTCATCATCGCTCGCGCGACGGTGGCGCGCGGCGTCGACCGTCTCTTGACATTCGTCCTCATCTCGACGCGCGTCGGCGTCTTCATCGTCGTCGCGAACATTGCGTTTCGCGGTGGTGGTGAGATGTAAATACACGCGCGCGTGGATTCGTTCGCTCGTTCGTCCGCGCGTCGTCGCGCGTCGAAGTGTTCGATGCACACCGTCCCTTGCCCCGTCGGGCGCGCGAGCGCCGCGCTAACCGTCTTTTGAAAACGCGATTCACCGATCACGACTCATCGGGGAGTCCCCCCCCCTTCACGCATGCGATGTCGGTCGACACGTGTGGGTGCCGTGCACACACACATGTAAAAGAAGACACCGTTCGCGGACCTATTCCTATGAGACTCTCGGGCACAAAAAATGTCGTGTCACAAAACGTAAACGAAAACGTCGGAACGAGTCGGACCGATGGTATTCTTGAGTCGCGATCGGTGAACAAGGGGGGGGGGTCGAGGCCCGCGCGAGGGCGGCGACCGACCGGGACGACCGGGACGACCGGGACCGACCCGAGGCCGGCGCGCGTCGACCGCGGTCGGCGCCTCGCGACCGCGATGGCGTCGACGACGACGACGACGCGCGTCGTCGTCGTCGGGGATGTCATCGCCGAGCGGGGACGCGCGGGTGCGTGCGCGTACGCGGACGACGCGGGACGCGTGCGGGCGAGCGCGTGCGGGCGCGCGGTGACGGAGGGTGACGGCGCGCGCGCCGTCTCGAGCGTGCGCACGGCGGCGGGAGAGGCGGTCGTGCCGAGGATCGGGGACGACGTGTACGGACGCGTGACGAGAGTGGACGACAAGGCGGCGAGCGTGGTGGTGAGCGTGGTGCGCGGACGCGCGCCGGCGGACGGAGCGTTCGTGGGGACGATTCGGAGGCAAGACGCGCGCGCGCACGCGGTGGATGCGGCGGTGATGGATGAGTGTTTTAGGGAAGGGGACGTCGTGCGAGCGGAGGTTTTGTCGTTGGGCGACTCGCGGTCGTTTTACTTGACCACGGCCAAGGATGAGTTGGGGGTGGTGCGAGCGACGCATCGAGAGTCGAGGAAGACGATGTTGCCGATCTCGTGGACCGAGGTGCAGTGTCCGGTGACGGGCGAGGTGGAGGATCGCAAGGTGGCGCGCGTGGATGAGTGAGTAGACGCGGAATTGTATGTTGTAAAATAATGTTACATAGAATCGTCACAATACATCGTTGTCGTCTCCCCCGACGTCGCCTCCGAGCCAAGATGAATCTACGTTTCGCGGTTTCGGCAGGCGCACGAAGGACGCGTCCTCGACGTTCTCGAGCGAGGACGCAGCCGCGCCGTCGGGCTCGGCGAGATAGTCCGTAAACTCTGAAAATCTATACGGTTCTGACATCATGTCCTCGTAATCCACGTCGCCTTCATCGATGAGACTCTCTCCGAGTCCGCGCTCTTCGTCGTCGGAATCGCCCTCCGCGAGTTGACGCTTGACCCATCGGACGAACGGGTTCGTGTCGCTCAACCGTCTCCAAGACGTGTCGGACGCGTCCTCCGCCTCGGCCCTGTGCGTAACCCTCTGCACTCCGACTATGACCGCTCGCGCGCGCTTCGCCACGTCTAATCTCGCCTCTCGCGCGAAATTTCTCAGTTCTTCTCGCAGAGTCATCTCTTCCTCGCCTCCGTCGCCGTACTCGGAGCGTCCGCTCGCGCCCAACCGCCGACGACCGAAATCGTCTTCGCCCGAGAAAAACACCGCGACGTACGCCATCCCCAGCCCCACGGCCACGGTGAGCGCGATGAAAACCAACAGCACGAAACCATCCACGCGCTCGGGCGTCGGCGGCGGGTTCGGCGGCGGGTTCGGCGGCGGCGGTCTCGGCGGCGGCGGTCTCGGCGGTCTCGGCGGCCTCGGCGGTCTCGGCGCGGGCGGCGGTCTCGGCGGTCTCGGCGGCGACGGACTCGGCGGCGCCGCCGGGTAATTCGGATACGGCGGGTACGGAGGATACGCGTCATCGACGGTCGCGGTCGACGCGCGCACCGCGTCATCGCGACCAATCCGACCGGCATCGTCTTCCATCCATCGCGTCCCATCGCTCGCTCTCGCGCCCACGCTCCCGATCGCGATCGCGATCGTCGCGATCACGATCGCGAGCGTCGTCCGCCGCCTCTTCCTCTCGCGCATCGTTCGCTACCGGGTCGTCACCATCGTCGTCGTCGAGAAATGCCGACCTCGCGTCACATCGCGCGCGCCGAGACCGACGACATGGCCACCAAGGAAGAATTCGACGCCGCGGCCGAGGCCATCAAGGCCGTCACCGAGGTTCGCGCGTCGTTCGTCCCCTCCCCGCCCTCGCTCGCCCGCGACGACGAGTTCCCGTCGTCGTTCTCGTCGTCATCATCATCATCATCATCATCATCTTCGCCGACCGACTGACCCGCGACGAACGCCGTCCGCAGACGACGCAAGAGGAAATGCTCCAACTCTACGGTCTCTTCAAGCAAGCCAACGTCGGCGACGTCAACGTCCCGCGTCCGGGCATGCTCGACTTCAAGGGCAAGGCGAAGTGGGACGCGTGGAACGCGCGAAAGGGCGCGTCCCGGGAAGACGCGATGACGGCGTACGTCGCCCTCGTCGCCGAGCTCAGGGCCAAGTATGGGAAATAAATGGACGTGTTTTTCGTTTCGGCGCGCGCGCACGGTGTAAAGACGTCGCATTCGCGCATTCATTCGTCTCCTCGAGTCTCGAGCTCGACGCGCCTCGAGCGGGCCGTTCGCGCGCGAGTTGGCGCTCGACGCCGTCGACGTCACACGCGCGCGAGCGAGAGGGCGCGCGCGACGCGGCGACGCGACCGTGGACGCGGACGAGCGAGACGCGAGCGCGCGCGGCGACGCGAGGGAGACGCGAGCGCGTGAGCGCCGAGACGCGAGGATTGGGCGCGCGGGGACGCGGTCGTGACGACGCCGACGACGACGACGCCGAAAAGCCGGTCGTGACGACGACGGCGCGCGAGGGCGAACGCGGAGAGGACGCGCGAGGTCGTCGAGCGCGAGATGAGCGCGAGACGGGAGAACGGAGTGCGTGAGACGACGACGCGCGCGCGGTCAGAGAGGGTGGAAATTTTAATTTTTTGGAAATTCCTCGGGAAGCGCGCGCGAAAAGGGAAGGGAAGACTGACGACGAGCGACGATCGTGCGCGCGCGTAGGAGACGGACAGTGGGGATGAGACACTCGTTCGTGCGTATTCTCCGGTGTTGCGAAGCGGAGAGTACGGAGAGGTTGGATGCAGAGAGGCGATGGAGGACGCGGTGGTGCTCGACGACGACGTCTCGGTTGAGGGCGCGAGCGACGTGGTGGCGTTTTACGGCGTCTTTGATGGACACGGTGGACGCGCTGCGGCGGAATTTTTACGCGAGAATCTCATGAAGAACGTGATAGAGAATGAGAACTTTATGAGCGATCCTGAGCGCGCGTTGAAGGAGGCGTTTTTGAGGACAGATGAAGATTTTTACGGCGCCGCTCCGGGAGAGACTAGCGGAAGCACGGGTTTGGCGGCGTGCGTCATCGGAGGTAAGTTATACATCGCGAACGCTGGAGACTGTCGAGCGGTGTTGAGTCGTAAAGGAAAAGCGATAGATCTCTCGCAAGACCAGAAGCCGAGCTCTCAGGGAGAATTGGAGCGAATTAAAAAGGCGGGTGGTTTCGTCGAGGACGGATACGTCAACGGTTTGCTCGGCGTCTCGAGAGCGTTCGGAGATTGGCACATCGAGGGTCTCAAGGGACGAGGAGGGAAGGCTGGTCCGGTCACCGTCGATCCTGAGATAGAAAAGACGCGTTTGACGGAAGATGACGAGTTTTTAATCCTCGCCTGCGATGGTTTGTGGGACGTGTTCAGCTCTCAAAACGCCATCGACATGGCTCGAACGAGCCTCCGTCAGCACAATGATCCCACCACCACGGCACGCGAGCTCGCGACGGAGGCATTGCGTAGGCATAGTTCCGATAACGTCTCCGTCGTGTGCGTTTGTCTGACTCCGGAAGCACCGAAGAAGGAATCTTACATTCGCACGGCGCCGAGTCTGTTGCGGTCGCTCTCGACGGAAGCCATGTCGATGGTTTCGAAAGCCATGACGGATGATGCAAACTCGCCCGCTGTACCGGAAGAATTCGCACCGAAGCGCGTGTCAAGCATACGCAATTTGAATCTGACTCACGCGAGGTCCGGTTCAGATTCCAATTCCAGTTCGTTTGAGGTGGCGTCACAACCCTCCGCCGAGCAAGTCTCGGGAGTTTTAGACAGTATCGCGTCCTTGAACATGAGAAATAGAGTCCAAACGGGCGCATTAGGTTTAGAAAGGCTCGACAGTGGTCACATCCCCACACAGAGCACCGGGAGTGAGCTCGATACGCTCGAAGAGGAAAGTTGAGTCTACCTAAACTTGTAATTAACACACGTCATCCCACGTTCGCGTTCTCCATGACAACGTCGCACGCCTCGTAGTAAATCTCGCCTAAACGTGCGATCACCGGTTTAGAGTCGGAACTTTCACGAATCAAGCTGGCTCGTAAATTTATGACGCTATCGATGAAACGTCCAGGACGCAAATCTCTCGTGTCCAAGCCCGTCACGTTCGACGCCCTCTCGATGCGAGGCTGGAATCCCCGAGTCGTCGCTTTGAGCTTAATCTTTCCGTCCGATCCGTGCGCATCTTGCGCCTCTTGGTCGAGTTTTTCTTTCGTTTCATCCAATATTTTCGCCAGGAGGGCGCGTCTCTGTGCCACCGTGTTCACCGTGACGAGCTCCTTGATGAGCGTGGACTCCGCCTTTGGAAGTTCAGAGGGAGCAAACGATCCCGAAAGGACGGTTTCGCTGTACACTCCGGTCTCGTCGACGTGTTTCGAAAGCTGTCTCGCGGTTTCGCGAACGATGATGACTTGATACAGGAGATCCCAGTTTGGAATCTGCTCCTGCAGTTCCAATTCGTCCACGAGCTGCGCGGCGGCGCGTTCAATCTTCTCCACGCTCACGGCTGGAACCTCGACGTCGCCGAGCACGCGTCCACCCCCTCTGTGCGCCGTGCGTATGACTTCAAATCGTTCTTCGTTGCTCTTCAACCTCGCGACGAGTTGTACGACTTTGATCTCATCCGTGAAGGAATCCGTCACCGTCGCCAGCGTCTCCTCCTTGATGGCGTTCAGCAGCGATACCAACTGTAAATCTCCACTCGCCTCGCTCGCCCGCACGTACGCCCCGAGCGCGGCTAAAAACGATCCATCCAACTCCTCGAAGTGCGACTGCACCACCGATCGAAGCACCGCGCGCTTATCCACCGTCTCCGCCGGCGTCTCTCGGTGCTCCGCCTCGCTCGCCTCGTTGAGCACCTCCGTCGCCGCCTCCTCCACGAATATCCCCTGCACCGTCTCTCGAATGATCGCGTCCAACACCGCGCTCGCCGCATCGACCCGTTTCGCCGTCTCGTCGTCCTCCGCCTCGCCCTCGCTCTCCGTCGACGCGCGCGGTGGCGGTCGAGCCGCCGAACGACCGCGCCCAATCCTTCGCGGCACCACCATCCCGCGCCTCGACGTCGACGCCGACTTCGACGCCGAAGAGGCGAAACACGAAGACACCGTCGTCGTCGCCATCACCACCGCCGGCATCGCCACCGTCTGCCGCTCGTCGGCGTCGCGTCCGAGACCGCGCGCGCGCGTCCGTCCGTCGTGCGCTTTCCACCGTCTTCTTCGCATACCACATAGCGCTCCAAACATCCCATCATGACTCGCGTGTCCCCTCCCCACGGAAATACACGCGAAAACTAAAAACGCAAGCCGGACACCCGGAAACGCCGAGACGCGCGCGACCGCAGAGCGACGCGCGCGGAGGACGACACGCGCGGGCGCTGGCTACGTCACCGCGGGCGCGCGGCGAAACGTTACATTCGTTCCGTTCCGTTCCGTGACGCGCGCGAGGCGTCGCGCGCTCTTCATTCACTCGGCGCCTCGCCCATCGACGCCCGGTCGCGAGCGTTTGGTGGTTCGTTCGGGACGCGCGCATCGGCGACGAGCGCGCGCGAGGCGAGCGCGTGGACGCGCGTGCGAGTCGCTCGGCGCGTGAGGAGATTTTACCGCGCGCGGCCGCGGGCGCGAGAGACGCGATCGGGCGTCGCGCGCGCGGCGAGGGGCGACGAACACGCGAGGGCACGCGAGGTGCCCAGTCAGCTTGGGGGAGAAAGAGAGAGAGAGAGGGGGATTCGCGGAGAGAGCGAGAGAGCGAGAGCACGCTTCGTGAAACGGGGGTGATAGAGAGAAGAGGGTGATAGAAGACATTTTTAGAGGAAAGGGGATACGCACGAGGGCGGCGAAGATGGACGACCCGGTGCCCGTGTTGGCGCCGCCGAGACGGGGAACGCGAAACACCCCGGCGCGCGTGGCGCTTGGGTTTAACGTCAAGGAGGATGCTCTGGATGACAGATCGGTCGGGGACGCGGATTCGCCGACTGCTGTTGTCGACGGGACGCTGGTGCGCACGGCGTCGGGGAGCGCTGGATTTGATAGCGACGATGGAGAAAAGACGAGCCTATTGAGCGCCAAGGAGTTGACGGTGCCGAATCACGACATTCGCATCATGTTGAAGAATGGATCTTCAAAGCCGATGGAAGTTTTGAGATCGCACATGGTGACGTCTTTAACGTTGAGTATGAAACCGGAATGGTTTATGAAACATCAACACGTATTTTCTCGATCGAGTCGTCTGCTTTTGGGCGGTTCGTCGCTACCAGAGGAAATGACGCAGAATGATTTGTACAACAAACTCGACGATCCGAATGAATATCGAGAGGTGGTGATGAAACTCGCCGATTTGCAGTATATTCGTGTGAAGGCGGTAGTCAACGTCAATGAAGCCGGTGATATCGATGAACGCGAATATTGGCTGCCTCTGAACAAGTCGCAAACCGTCGGTGAAATTAAGAGGCTGGTCGCCTCGGCTGACGGCTTGGAATCGGCGAATGAAAAATTGCTCTCAAACGTCGACATGTCGACGGGCATGAGCATGGTGTTGCGCGGCAAAGAGCTCGACAACGATATCACGGTGGAAAGCCAAGGTTTGGAACACAACGCTCTGGTACACTTGTTCGTCAAGCGCGACGCCAACGTCAGCGTCGCGATGCGAGGCAACAACCAACTCGAGATTAAGCTCAACGTGAACAAAACGGCGGATAGCATGCGCGATAATTTGAACGTGAATATGTCGACCATGGCGGGATCTTTAGATAGCGCGAGATACACTCGAAGGAACGGCAGCATTTCCATCTACCCGCGATCGGGTTTGAGAAGCGGACCGCTGAGCGCGTACGGCGGACGAGAGGGCACGTCTCTCGAGTTGCGCCCACACTTGCCTCGAACGTCTCCCCGGTACGGATCATCGAACCCTGTTTCGATCGTATCGCCTCATTCGGCGACGTTCGGCGCTAACTCTTTCGGGGGTAGAAGTGTGATCGGCTCATCTTGGAGTTACAGGTCGCCCTTGCTCAATCGAGGACCTCTGGAAAAAGCAAAATCGGTTTCGCCGCCGAGCGCACCGACGACGCCATTCGGTAGTCCCGGCGCTCTGCCTGCATCGTTCGATTTGGCTCGAGAGGGCTTACTCATGGGCAAGGCACCGCAGCTGTCTCAGGGTGGTAACGGCGGCGCCTACTTTTTGAAGGGCGTCGACGGCAAGCCCGCCGCGGTCTTCAAGCCCGCCGACGAGGAACCATTCGCTCCGAACAATCCGAGAGGACATCGCAGTAGTTTGAACGGTGAAGGTATGCGAAAGGGTACCAAGGCTGGGGAGGGCGCGACCCGCGAGGTTGCGGCGTACCTGCTCGATCACGGAGGTTTCGCCGGCGTTCCGGCGACGTCGCTCGTCCATCTGACGGATGGTAACGGGCAAGACGACGACGACGGAAAGCTCGGATCACTTCAAGAATACGTTGAAAATACCGCAGAGGCTGAAGGATACGGTCCAAGCATGTTTCCCACGGATGAAGTGCACAGAATCACCGTTCTCGACATTCGCTTGGCCAACACGGATCGAAACGCCGGTAACATTCTCTGTCGAAGCGACGAGGAAGGTAAAGTTGTGTCGTTGATTCCCATCGATCACGGTTACGCCCTTCCTCACACGCTCGAAGATGTGTGTTTCGAATGGGAATTCTGGCCGCAAGCATCGATTCCTTACGGCGAAGACGTCAAAGAGTACGTCGAACTCCTCGACGCCGACGCCGACATCGAATACTTGCGCGAAAACGACATCGAGCTTCAGGCTTCGTCCGAACGCGTCTTGCGCGTGTGCACGCTCCTTCTCAAGGAGTCTCTCAAGCGCGATTTCACCGCGGCGAACATCGCCTCCATGCTCAGTCGAAAGATGATCAACCGGAAATCAGACATTGAAAAAATAGCCGCCCAAGCGGCGTCAACCGCCATCGCCGAGGGTCGCTCCGAGCGAGGTCTCCTGGTGCATAAATCGCCGGAGAATGGCTCGTTTTGGAACGATTTGGCCGGTGACGAAGTCGCCGAATCGCGTTTCATGACGCAATTCACCAAACTTCTCATCGCTTACCTCGACGACTACGAACCCGGCGCGACAGATTGAGCTTTCCATTCGGCGTTTTCAATCGTCGACGCGTCTCCGCACCGAGACGAGGCGCCGCCCCGCCGCCGCCTCGTCTCCGTCCGCTGTACCATACACGACCGGCGCGTGTTCAATTCACCGCGCGTACATAAAAAACAATGTACAACGTGTATACTTGTAATAAATACTCCACCGTTCATCGTGTGCATACCCTCCGACGAACCTTCCCTCTCGTCGCCGCGCGCGCGTTATCCGCGCGGCGTCGAGGAGGAATAAAACGATGAATGGCGCGCGCGCCCTCGACATCGCGCGGTCGTCACACGGCGACGCCCGCGCGCGAACGCCATGGGCGCGAAATCGTTCGATGACATGTTCGCGTGCTCGCCCGCGTCGCTCACCAAGCTTCGCGGACGCGCGCACGCCCGCGTGACGCCCCGAAGCGACGGCGCGCGCGATTACTCGCCCGTGGCGTTCCCGAACGCGCGCGAGGAGGGGGCGGAGATCGCGGACGCGTTCGGTGACATGTTTCTCGCGTCGCCGGCGTCGTTGAAAAAGATGCGATCGAGCGCGAGCGGTGGGTTCGGGTCGCCGGTGGCGTGCGTCGTCGCGGAGCGCGGGGAGGCGAGAGGGGCGGCGGCGGCGGCGGCGGCGGCGAAGGAGACGATGAGTTTTTCGGAGATGTTTACGAGCTCGCCGGCGGATTTGGCCAAGATGCGACGATCGAACGTCGGTGGATCCGAGCGTGGGAACTCGATCGTCGCGCCGGAGGTCAGAGGGGACGGTCGAGCGCGCGTGGAGGCGTTCGCTGGGATGTTCGCGGGCTCGCCGGCGGATTTGGCCAAGATGCGAGGCAAGCCGAGAGCGGCGGTACCGTATCAAGACGCGCGAGGAGGGACGCACGCGAGGTTTCCAGTCGTCGCGCCTAATTTTCAAGCCATGTTTACGAGCTCTCCGAGCGATTTGAACAAGATGCGAAGCGGGAGAAGTTCGAAGAAGAGTCTCGGCGTGGAACACGACAGATTCGAGGTGACGTACTTGCTCATCGCTCCGAACGAGACGGCGGCGCGGGAGAAGGTTTTAGAGATCTGCCTCGAGCAAACGGTGGAGTTACCGGCGGCGCTCGTTCCCGAAGGGACGTGGATTCGCGAGCACGTCGTGGGAAGATTGGAATCTCTCTCTAAACCGAAGACGGGACCGCACGCGCGGCGTCCCGACGCGTGGAACGCCGTCGTCAGCTACCACGCGGACACCGCGGGCGGTGAGTTAACCCAACTCGTCAACGTGATTTTCGGCAACACGAGTATGAAGGAAAATGTGATGGTCATGGACGTCGACTTGCCGCAATGTGTGTTGCGCGAATACCCGGGACCGCGTTTCGGGGTTGATGGTTTGCGTCACCTCTTGCGCGTGCCCGAAGGTCCCTTGGTCATGACGGCGCTCAAACCCATGGGCTTGTCGAGCCAAGAGTTGGCGGAGATCGCCTATGGATTCGCCAAGGGCGGCATCGATATCATCAAGGACGATCACGGGCTGGCGGATCAGCCGTACAGCCCTTTCGACGAACGCGTGCGCATGTGCGCCGAGGCCGTCGCTCGCGCCAACGCGGAGACTGGTCGAAACGTTTTATACGCGCCCTGCATCAACGCCCCGGCGCACCTGGTGATTTCTCGCGCGCACGCTGCGCGACAAGCCGGCGCGGGCGCTGTTTTGATGATTCCCGGCATCACCGGTCTCGACACGGTGCGAGACCTCGCCGCGGATCCGAGCTTTGGCCTTCCCATCATCGCCCACCCCGCGTTGCTCGGGTGCATGCTCGGCGGAGGAAGCACGAATAGAGTAGCGGGATTTAGTCACGAGGTGTTGCTTGGGGTGTTGCCTCGCCTCGCGGGCGCGGACGCCACGGTGTTCCCATCCTTCGGCGGTCGGTTTGGGTTTAGCGTCGAGGAGTGCCAAGCCATAAACGCCGGGTGCACGCGTCCGATGGGCAACCTTCCCGCCATTCTTCCCTCCCCGGGCGGGGGCATGACCCTCGAGCGCATCGCACAGATGCGTGAAGTGTACGGCCCCGATTTATTGCTCCTCATCGGCGGCTCTCTGTACTCGCACTCGGACAACTTGATCGAGGGCGCGCGTCACTTTATGAAACTCGCCGGACGCCGAGACCTCTTCGGACCCTTGGAGCGACCGCACGACGGTCATCGCGGACACAGAATGTGAGCATCGTTCGCGAGTAGCACGCGGGCGAGTGAGTCATATTATTAAAATCAATCGAATCGAATCGAATCGAGTCTTCACTGCCACGTATCCTCCGACACCAAATTTTTCTTCTTGGCCCAGCCGATGGCGGGCGACACCAACGTCGCGAGCATGTGCACCCCCAACAAAGGCTGAAACAGAAACGGCCACAAGAACAACCACGTCCCCAAGAACGGTTCATCGTACGACAGCCCGTTCCCTTTGCTCAACCGCACGCCCACGCCCACTATGAGCCACGACAGGATGAATAAGATGACGAAAAAATCATACAGCAAAAACGTATCGATCGCCTCCTTGATCCCATCCATCGCGCTCGCCGCCTCCTCGGATTCGCTCGCGCTCGCGGCGCCGGACGACGACGCGCCCTCGGCGCTCGTCTCCCGCGCCTTGGCCTCGGCGTATCGCGCGATATCAGCCTCGAGCTCGCTCGAGACGTCAAAGTCTCGACGCCTGGTGAGGTCGTCGTCGTCCGAGACGCCCGCGCGAGGGACGACGCGCGCGCGCGACGCGCGGACGCGCGCGAGGGACGCACGCGCGCGCGAGCGGTCGTCGCGCGCGACGCGCGCGCGCGGACGCGCGAGGGACGCGCGCGCGGTGAGCATGGTGTCGAACGAGCGCGAGCTCGCGCGTCGCGGTGTGAGGGAACACGCCGCTCGCGGCAGAGGTCGGCGCGCGAGGCGAGACGCGATGCGGGCGAGCGGGGCGCGAGTGGGGATTTGCGCGCGCGTCGCGACGCGCGAGACGGCGCGAGGTGCGCGTGCGAGAGAGAGAGACGGCGCGAGAGGCGCGCGATCGATGACGGGAAGAAGAAGCCATCGCGAGGAAACGACGAGGCGCGTCGCGATTTCGACGCGCGCGGTGGACCCGACGTACGTCGACGCGTTGGGCGTGAGCGCGGCGCAGTGGGAACAGGTGGAGGGTGGACTGTTCGGTGCGTCGTTGGTGCCGTACCTGGGATTTTTGTACTTTTTGCAAAAGCCGGAGAGCGAGTGCCCGAGCGGGGCGCTCTTCGGATTTAAGTTTCTCTTGGCGTTCGTGTTCGGAACGATACCGTTCGCGATATACGCCAAGGTGGAGTACGATGAGATATTGGCCAACGTGGACGTGCTGCACGGAGTGGCGGAGTCGTTGTTGACGATGACGAACGTGTTCGTCGTGCTCGGTTTTCGGCAAGGCTTGCGCGAGGCGAGCGAAGGAGGCGGTGGAGACGGGAAACGTAAGACGACGAGTTTGGGGGACATCGGTGCGGCGTTATTTTGCGCTTTGGTGGCGTCGAGCGTGGTGTTCGGGGCGTCGGATGCGTTGGCGAACGGTGACGTCGGCGCCGCGGCGGCGGCGTGGGATTCGACGTGGCCGAGAATTGAACCTGCGAACGCGCTGAGTCTACCGACGTGGGTGATTCACGTGTCGAGTCTCGTGGAATGGTTGATCGCCATGGGTTTGGTGTGGGAATACGCCGAGGTGACGAAACGACCGGCGTGGAAAGGGTTGACGTGGGGGATGGTGCCATGTCACGCGTCTGGCATCGCGGCGTGCACATTTCATTTGTTTTACAACTCGCCGGCTCTGAACAGCGTAGTCGCCATGCAAGCGTTCCTGACCATCGTTGGTAACACAACGTGCGCTATCGCGGCGTATCGCATCGCGCAGGAAGGCGCGCGCGAGTCAAAAGCACTCGAGACGAATCCGCAAATCGACGACAAAGCCGTCGACGAAGAGCCGGAAGTCATCGAGATCTCCATCGGTTCTGAATCCATGAAAGGTTGGGAAGATTTATCCGCCGCGTGGTCCGCGGATTCAGACGCCGTACTTTTACTCAAACTCGCATTGGTATCCGTCGTTGCATCCGCCGGAGTCAAATACGGTTCGTTGCTCGTCGATTTCCCATTCGAGCCGAACGTGTGGCTTGCGTTTAGCATCATCTTCATTCCGACCTTGTTGAATTGCGCAAAATGGAAACAAGTGAGCGATGAAGACTCGGCGGCCGCCGCGCGCACGTAGACCCATCAGCCTTGTATGTTTGGTTCACGTTTCATGTACAGTTTGTTGGACCCTCGCTCGCGCCCCTCACTCTGAGACCGTCCCTTGAAACCCGCGCGGGTGATGGAAACGGACGCACCGTCCACGAGTGGACAGTCGCGAGACGTCGCGGCGATGGGCTCGGCCGTTGAGATCGAGGACGAGACCGTCGTCGCGCTCCGAGCGGCTTTGGGACGCACAATCGACTCTCACGAAGTCGAGGCATTTTTGCGCGCTGTCGGCGTGAAAGACGTCAACGGGGACGTGACGGATCGAAAAAAGTTTCCTCCGAGCTCTGAATTCGTCAACTACAGGCCTCACGGCGTCTCGTTGTGTTTCGAGAACGGTAAGCTGGACACGGTGCATTGTTACTCGCGAGGCGTCGACGGTTACGGCGAGTTCGCGGGTGCGCTACCGAGCGGCATCGCCATGACAAGCGCCGCGGTCGACGTCGTGCGCGCGTTGGGTGAACCCACGACGAAAGGCGGCGTCGGAAGAATGATTTGGTTATCGTACGATCACATGGGTATCAAATTCGACATCGCTGCGACCGACTGGGAAGAGCCCGATGCGTCGATCAGGTCCGTGGCAATCTGGGACGCGAATTGAATCTGGGACGTGAGGGCGGATTGGATGGGCGTGAATGACTAGAAACGTAGACACCAGTAGGTAGCTAATTTTTATTGAAGCGAGAGCTCACTTCTTTTTGCGACGTTTTCGTCCTCCTTCCGACCGTGTCCGCTGAGGCATTTTGTTCCCATCCTTGTCCACCGCCGCCTTGGCTCGTTCGTTGCGCTCGACAAGTTTTTGCGCGTGATTTTTAATGTAGATCGGGTCGGTCGCTATCTTCAGCGGCTCCTTTTGAGGAATACGAACCGGCTCACGCTCTTCCGACGAAGAAGACGAAGAAGAAGACGAAGACGAAGACGAAGACGAAGACTCACTGTCGCTCCCCGCCTCCTCGTCCTCGTTGTCGTCCAAGAAGAAGTCGTCCTTCTCTTCTTCCGCGTCGCTCGCGTCGCCGTGTGCCGCCATTTCCGCTCCACCCTCGTTCTCGTCGCCGAGCGCCGCCGCCTCCGCCAAGTTCGCCTTGACGAGCTTACGCAGTCTCGCCCGCTCCTTGGTCGCGTGTTCCGTGTCCCCGTCCTTCACCAACACGCTCACATATTTCTCACCCCTCGGAAAGTTCATCACGTACTCCAAATCTTCCCTCAACCGCGCTAATTCATCTAACTCCTCGGCGCTCAATCCGCCCTCGTCCTTCGCGTCTCGCCTCCTCTCCAGCTGTTCGATCCTTCTCGTGAGCTTGACGCGCTCGAAAAACTTCACCTTGTGATACTTCGTGGACAACTTCTTCTCCCGCTCGATTCTCGCGTTGTCTTTTACCGCATCGCGCAGTTTCTCGAGCTCACGCTCCTTCTCCTCGCGAAGTTTCGCCGGGACGCCGTCGCGCTTGAGCAAGCGCTCGATGCTTCGAATTTGATTCTTGACGCTCGGACGCTTCGCCTGGGCGTGTTTACCGCCCGTGCGCGGCACCCATTTCTTACGCTTGATTCCACCCTCCGGCTGCCTCGGGTTCTCGGGTCGCATCGCGCGCGAGACGACGACGAGTGGCGCGCGCGCGTCGCCTCGAGGTGGCGGCTGCTCGAGCCACTCGACCGCTCTGGACTGGGACGCGCGGTTCGATTCGTCGACGAATGGTACGAAATATGTCGAGTGTTACAGTGAATGCCGTGTGCGTTACATGCTAATGTGTACACGAAGGTGCTACGTGGGTGCGATCGCGATGGTGACGACGCGTCAATTAAACAACGCGCGTCCCGCGAGCATTTGCGTCGACCGACTCGACCCGCGACTCATCCGAGGAGACGCGTTCATCTCCAAGTGCAGCTTCATCGCCATCTCTTCGTCCGTCATCTCCTTCGGTTCACCCGTAGACGTCGTCTCGTCGTCACCCACCAACACCGGCGTCGTCGAACGTTCGCTCTTCGTCGTCAATTTTTTCTTCTTCTTCTCCGTCTTTTCGCCCCCGTTCGCCGTGAGCGACGACGAGCTCGCGTTTCGCCCCTTCTTCTTAAACGATTTCGAGTTCCCGTCCACATCGCTGTCGTCCCCGAGAAACGAACCACTCTCCTCCGCCGCGATCTCGCGCAGAGACTTTCCCACGAGTCGCGGATCGCACAGCGCCGCGCGCACGTACGCCTCCCCGGCCAGCCGCGCCTTTTTACTCCCTAAATCCGTCGGCGAGTGCGCGACGTCTCGCAACACGTTCCCCAATCGTTTTCTCGGCGGCAGCGTGTGTACCTCCGCCGAGGCGTACAAGAAATCCATCGCGCGTCGTCTCAGTTCTTTCGCTCGTTCGCTTTCACCGCGCGAACCGATCGATCACACGAATGAATTCCCCACGCGCGCGAATGAATGATTGAATGAATGAATGAGTGAAAGAATCGTCCCCGCGCGCGTCTTCCCACGCGCCGACGTTCGCACGTTCGCGCGCGTTCGTTCCGGAGACGCACGAACCCGCGCCGCGTTCGGTCGATCGACTTTTCCCTCGCGATCACGTCGTCCCGCGATCGCCGCCGCGGCGTCGGCGCGTGCGGACGATCCGATCCTTCGGCGCCGCCGCGTCGGGGACGTCGGACCGCGCCCGTAAGCGTCACCGTGCGTGGGGCGTCGTGGCGCGTTTGGGGTGATGAATGTATCGAATGCTACTGGATTTGGACGCACAGTACGCACCGCCGCGCGCGAATGCGGGGGATGAAAAAGAGTACGAGAAAGCACCAATAGTCTAGCGGTTATGATAGAAGTTTCCCAAACTTCAGACCCGGGTTCGACTCCCGGTTGGTGCACGTATTTAAGGGTACAATAATCCCATCAAACTTCTTTTTTGAGAAACTTTTTTGAGACGTACATCAGCGAGACGGTTTCGAGCGCTTCTTTCGAGCGGGCGGCGTCGGTCGGTACCGACGCTCGAGCTCGCGGACGGTGGCGCACGAGCCGAGGGCGTTTTTCATCTTTAGCACGACGTCTCGGCGGACGTCGGGGTCGCATCGCCACTTTCGTGACGCGGACGTCGTCTGAAGATAAAACACGCCGGTGTCGTAACTGGACACGCGGTGACGTTCGTGGCTCGGACGCGTGTGCTGCGCGCCGTCGCAGAACCCGTGTGATTCGGCGTCCACGATGTCTGGCTCGTGACGCAAGAACGGGCACTCGAGAAGCGCCGTCCAAAAGTGATAGTCTCGCCACGCCGGGACGACGACGACAAAGGACAACGCCTCATCGGCGTTTTCCGCTCGTTCGAGGAGCGAGCGCACCTTCGCCACCGCTCGAGACATCGTCTCCGGAACGAACGGTGGATTCATCTCGAAAGATCCGCGCGTTGGCGCGAAATTATCGCTAAAGAAGCTTCCTAAAGAACCGAAGTACACGTCGACGTCGAAAAACGCCGAACAAAACGACGCGTATCTCGCATTCAGCGGTGAAGCGAAACACTCGCACGAAACGCCCAACTTTTCGTGAAGAACATCAAACGCGTCTTCCCCCAGCGCCGATTGGTACCCAGCGCCGCCTAGCGTCTCGTATCTCATCAGCAACGCGAACACGGCGAACGCAAATGTCCTGTACTCGTCTGAATTCAAGTCTTGAGATAATGGTTTCCCACCGCGACACGTCCGACAATACAGCGCCCGCAGCTTCGAGATGTGCTTCTTTGTTACCTTGACGTACGGTTTCAACCCTCTCAACTGCAGCGTGAGAAAACCACTCCTGTCGCAAATCTCTACGTCGTCCTCCTCATCAACGATTTCTTCACACCTCTTCGCCCAACGCTCAGCGGCGTCTTTGGATTTCTTCACCGCATCCGCCGCACCACGCTCCGCGTCATCTTCGCTCGCGCCGTGTCGAATCAAATCGCGTCTCAGCCCCCCCCCGGGATCACCTCTCGGCAAGAGCGGCGGCGACGAGGACGACGACGTGTCCTCCGCCGCCAGCGCGCTTCGAGCCAACCACCGCTCGTACACCAACAGCGGCGCCCCTTTCGAATGCGTGGACGATGTGGACGCGCGAGATCCGCTGAAGATTCGCGAAAGTTCGCTCCTCACGCGCTTCACCTGCTTGTGAAGCTCAAACTCGCGGCGAGCGGCGAGGCGGGCGGCTGTTCGACTCGTTGCGCGCTTTTCGGCATCGGGAACGGCGACGCCGGAAGCCTCGGCGTGCTCGAGGAAACGCGCGCGAGGGTCCCATATGCGCGCGGGAGCCGGTGAGGCGGAAGCGCGTTTCGTCATGTCGCGGTCGCGAGCGGGTGAGAGGCGAGCTCTGTCGCGTCCCCCACGAACGAGAGAACGAGAGCGTCGGAGAGACGGGAGAAGAGACTCGAGGAAATGTATGAAATGATTATATTCTTGCAAATTCGCGATTTACACGTGTAACTTATAATCCACCACCCGCGATAATTCTTGGAAGGATAGCGGTGGCGACGCCGAGGGCGTAGTACGCCCAAACTGGGATGTCGCTGACATCGACGACGGTGTCACCCTTGGCTCGGCCATCCATCATGGCTTGCATTTTTTCGCCGTCGTCGGCTTTCTCGAGCGACAGCGTGACCTTGGAAGAGATTTCATCGATAGTCGACTCATCGATGTCCATGGACGTGGCATATCGGCGCTTGATACGATCCAACTCATCTGCAATCTTACGTGATTCTTCGAGCACCTTGCGCTCCTCGCCGTACAGAGCCAAAAAGTCGGCGAGCTTCTTCTCCGTTGCGCCCAACTGTTCGCGCACAACGATGAGTTGCTTCTCACTCTTTTCGACTTGTGACTTGTAGACCGAAACGTCTTTCGTTTCCGAACGGAGACGGATGAGTTCAGACTCAGCGGCGTCTGCGCGCGTCTCAGCGCCAGAGACATCGGCGAGCGCTTGACGAGCGAGCTCATCGATTTCACGTTGATGCTTTTGTTGCATCGCGGTGTATCGAGATTCGAACTCGGCGGAGAGACGCGCGACATCATCCTGCTTCTGGCTCTTGGCGTTCGCGAGAGCTTGGCTGAGCTCGGTCTGCAAACTAGAGAGCTCGCTCTTGAGCTGTTCCATCTCCGCCGACTTTGTGGCGCCGACATCTATGAGTTTGCTCTCTATTTGAGCCTTTTCGTTGGCGATGACGCTGAGCTGCTTTTCGAGTTCAGCAACGCGCGCTTGGGCCGCGTCTCTGGCCGTCTTCAGCGTGGCGACTTCCTTGGGATCAACTGAGGATTGCTTGGCGTCGAGCAGTTGTTTCTCCAGGTCGCTAATCTTCGCCACGGCGGCGTCTCTGGAGCTCTTAAGCGCGGTTAACTCTTTCTCAAGTTCACTCACGCGAGCCTTCGCGGCCGTCATGTCGTTCTGTGCGCTCTGAGCAGCCGCATTCGCGTCAGCGAGAGCCTTCTCCAACTTCGCCTTTTCAGCCTTGAGCGTCTTCACCTTGCCGCTGCTTGTCGTGTCCACCTTTGCCATCACAGTAGAGATTTCAGTCTTGTGCTGTGCGACAATGTTCGCCAATTCATCCGCGTGCGCTTTCTTGAGGTCAGCTGTCGCTTGTTTGACGAGTTTCTCGTATTCGGCGACTTCAGCTTCGAATGCGGCTCGCGCCTTGGCAGACTCATCTAAGAACATTTCCTCCAACTTTTTCCTTTGGTCTTCGGCCTGCGCGATGACATCCGCACGGGTCTTTTCGAGAGCCTCCTTGGACTTGGCTTCGAGTGCGGCACGATCGGCTTCGGCATTGCTCAACGCCTTGGCGAGCTTGTCCTTTTCGCTGGCGAGTTGAGCTTCAAGAGCCGCGATCTGCGCATTCAACTTGGACGTGTCGCCATTCTGCTTCAACGCTCTCTCGTGTTCTTGCTTCAACTTGGCAAGTTCCGCTTCTTGGTTGCGCTGGGCTTGCGCCAATGCCGCGTCGTGCGAGGACGTCATCTTTGACATGGACGCTTTGAGCTGCGCAATCTCTTTCTCCAAACCGGGAATGAGCGCAGCCTTTTCGAGAGCCGCCGCGAGCCTCTTCTCTACATCTTCAAAGTTCTTCTTTTCCAATCCAGCCAACTTTGATTTGAGGGCGGCAACTTCTGCCTCAGCCGCCTGCAATTTGGACTCGTACTTGGCCTTGGCGTCGTCCTCAGCTTTTTGCAAAGCCGCCTTGTTCTCGGTTTGGAGCGTCGAAATCTTCGAAAGAAGAAGCTGATCGGCGCTCCCCGCGGCGTCTTTCGCCGCGGCGAGTTCCTTTGCGTGCTCCGCCTTGAGCGCGGCGACCTCGGCCTCGTACTTGCTCTTCGCGTCGGCGAGGGCCTTTTGAGCGGCGGCAACATCGGCGTCGGTGCGCGAGCGAAGTTCTTCGATTTGAGAAGCCAACTTAGCTTCCATTTTCGCTTGCTCTTCTTTCAGTCGCGTCTCAATCTTGGAGTCAATTTCCGCGAAACCTCGCTCTTTAGCCTTCAACGCGGCGGCAGCTTCCGCGCTCGCCGCAGACAACTTCTTGTCGTGTTCGTCTTCAAGCGACGCGATGCGAGCCATGAGAGAATCTCTTTCCGACGAGATGCTTGTGGTGCTCTCGAGCGCTTGTGTCTTCAGAGCACGCTCGAGTTCACGCAGCTCGTTAGAAAAGTTAAGTTCCATGTCAGCCACTTGCTTCGCCGCGTCTTGCTTGTTCGTCGCGAGCTGGGCTTTCAAATCCTTGATTTGCTCTTCGGCTTCCGCGAGCTTCGCCTTGAGGGCGTTTATCTCGGCTTCGTACTGCGCCTTGGCATCCGCGCTAGCGGCGGCGGCGTTCGCTCGGGCAGTCGTGAGATCAGCCTCAAGCTTCTGGATCGCAGCCTTGTATTCGCTCTCCATGGAGTTGTACTTGTTCGTCAACGCATTGATCTCTTGCTGGTTCGTTGCAGCGACGGCGGCTTCAAGAGCTTGGGCCGCTCTCGCCTTCTCGGCGGCGAGCTCACGCGCAGCGCTCTGTTGAGACGCACTGAGTTGATCTTCGAGCGCCTTGATTTTGCTGGCAAACTCCGCCTCGAGTTGTTCTCGCAACTTCTTGGTCTCAGAAGCGCGTGCGCCTTCGGCGTCTCTGAGTTTACCCTCCATCGCGAGAATGGCCGTGGAGTGCTCCGCCTTCAACTGATCGATGGAAGCCTTGTGCGCGCGCTCAATTTCGTCCATCTTTGCCAACCACTTCTTCTCGGCTTCGGCTTCCGTGGAGGCGAGCGCGGACTCGAGCGCGGACGCGGACTGCGCCTTGAGCGCCGCAATCTCAGACTCGTAGCCGTCCGCCTTGGACTTGGCGGCCGCTTCGGCAATCTCCAACGCGTTGATTCGCGATTCGTAAGTAGAGATCATCTTTTTCGTCTTCGCGGCTTCGGAATCAAGGAGTGCTCTTAACGCGCGTTGCTCACTTTCGAATGAGCGCTTGGCGTTGTCCATTTGCGCGGCAAAATCGGCCTCCATCGCAACCCGCGTGGCCTTGGCGGTGAACTCAATTTGCGCGTGAAGCTCTTGCTTGGCATCCTCTTTGAGACCACGCAATTTGTCCTTGAAATCCTTCTCCATCTTTTCAACCTTAACTTTATGTGCCGCGGAGAGGCGATCCATCTTTCCAGACCAGAAGATGTTCAACTTGTCCTCCGCTTCCGCGATTGACTTTCTCAAATTCTCGCCAGAGAATTTCTTTAGCTTTGCAGATTCAGACTTCAAGAGATCGGAGGCAGCTTGGCGCTCATCCTTAGATATCTTGAGTTGTTTTTGGAGTTCGGCGATCGCGGCATCCTTTTCAGCCAAGAGTTCGGCCGTCATGCGGATTTCTTCAGCCTTCAATTCCTCAATCAACGTGCTCTTCTCTCGCTCGTGCAAATGGATTTGTTCAGCAACAGCTTCCACAATTTCTTCCTTCGCGGCAACGAGAGCTTGCGCGTGTTCTTGCTTGAGGATTTCGAGGCTTCGGGCGTGCGCGGTTTGGGCCGCGGCGGCGGCGCTCTCATACGTCGCTTTGAGAGCGGCCATCTCAGCGCGCACGGCGTCAAGATCCTTCGCACTCTCGAGCTGCGCCTTTTCGAGGTTATCTGCGTGCGCTTTCTGGGCCGCATCGGCGGAAGATCTGAACGTGGCTTCCAACTTGGCTTTTTCAGTCGACCAAGAGTCTTCCAACTTGGCTTTTTCAGTCAACCAAGAGTCTTCCAACTTGGCCTTTTCAGTCAACCAAGAGTCTTCCAATTTGGCTTTTTCAGTCAACCAAGCGTCTTTGCCAGCCTTTTTCGCGTCACGCTCCACTTGCGACATCTTGTTGCCGTACTCACGCTTGAGCTGCTCCATGGCGGTGGCGTGCTGCGCCTCCAATGAGTCAACCTTCTTTTTCCATTCATCGTTCGCCTTCATCTCCGCTTCAGCGATCGCCGCGCGCATTTCAACTTTCCACGCCTCCTCTTTGTCTTTCATGAGGAGTTCCATCGCTTGTCGCTCCGAGAGCGCCTCGGCGATGGCGCGTTCCAACTCGCGCTCGGCGTCAACCTTGGTTTGAGCCATGGCGGCGGCGAGTTCTTCCTTGGACTTTTCAAGCGCCATACGCTCCGCGAGAGCTTCGGCGATTGCCTGTTCCAACTCACGCTCGGATTCGAATTGAACCTCAGCCACGGCGGTGACGAGTTCCGCTTGGGCCTTCTCAGCCACTTGCATCGCCGTTTCAAGCTGAGAAATGAGAGCGAGCTTTTCGGCTTCGATGGAGGTGACTTGCGCGTGCCAGTTCGCAGCCTGCGCCTCCTTGACGGAGATAGCCTTTTGGAACTTAGAGACTTCAGAAAACATCAACGCTTTCTGCGCTTGGTACAGACCCTTCGCGGCGCGAAATTTGGATAAGAGATCGTCGCGCTCAACGGCAAACTTTTCCTCCATGTCCGCGATGTCAGCTTCCAACTTGGCGATCGTCGCTCTGAGCGACGCGGTGTCTCGATCGAATTGTTCGCGCATGCGCTCCTTCTCCTTTTCGAATTGCGCCTTGGCTTGTTCGAGCGCTTTCGCCTTGTCCGCCGCGGCGTTCTTGTTTTGTTCCTTGAGACGAGAGATTTCCATCTCCAAGCGAGACACTTGCGATTGGTGACGCTCTTCAACGGAGCGCATCTCGCGCTCAAACTGACCTTGCTTTTGTTCGAGCTCGGCCATTTCCGCCTCAAATTCGCGCATCATAACCTCACGAAGCGCCTCGAGACGCTCGAAAGACTTGGCGCCGCGAGCCATGGCGGCGGCGTGCACGTCGGCGTCGTATGAGCGTTCGAGCAAGGATGATTCGCCGATCGTGCGCAACAACCAAGCCGCCGCGCCCGTCGCCGTGGAAGCCGCAGCCGCGCTGAGCACGCACGTCGCGCTCACCTTGTACGCTTGCACGACAATGATCGACAACAGAGAGCCGAACGCGTACGTCGCGCACATGGAGAAGGCTCCCGGCACAGAGGACAAACCGCCAAACTTACTCCAGATGTATGCCGATGCGAGCGTCGCCGCGGTCGCCGCGCCCGCCCGGATCGCGCTCGCGCCCGGCGTCGCCGCCCACGTCAATCCACCGACGTTCACGAACGCGTAATCCGCCGCGCACACCGCGCCAACCACCGCCGCCGCGGCCAAGAGCGCCTTGGCCAACCCGCTCGGCCCGCCGCCCGACGCGCCCGACCCCGAA
>VIBB01000021.1:0-43792 GCA_009618215.1 Ostreococcus sp. SAG10 | reverse complement strand
GCGAGAACGACTCAATTGGGTTTTGACGAAGATTATTCATCTGGATATGTGCTCATAGATATAATAGAATCTGCGGCTGAGGCTGTAGACACGGAAGCGGTCGTGGAAGCGCTGAAGGTGACGTGCAACCTCGTCTCCGCGCCGCACGTGTTACTCAAAGCAGAGAATAAAAGCGCCAAGGAGAGGTCGGCGAACGCCGGGAAATTACAGCGCTCGCACAGCGTCGAGGGAAAATCAATGCCAATTTTCGATTACGGTAGAATGGAGGAAACGTTCTTGGTTGGTCGAAAGCACGTCGAGCAGGCGCGTGGCGTCAAAGGGCTGTTGAATCTTCTCTTCAGAACGTCGAAGACGCTCCCGCAGCCCTCCATGAATATCACTCGCGCCCTCTGTTGTCGCGCGTTACACGGGTTGTCGAGAGACATTTCGATCGCGAACACGCTGCAAGCGCTGGAAATCGCGCGTCACCTCTCAGAACTCATTCGTGACACGGGTCACGCGCAACCGTTTTCACTGGATCACACACTGGTTGATTCCAAGAGCGAAAACGGCACCGGCTCCGCGGCGGCGATTCGAGCGGCGGCGGCAGAATTCCATCGGTGCGCGGTGGAGCTCATCGCCACAACGGCGGGATTCACCAACATCAAAGCTGTGACGCCAGCCATGGCTTCAGATGCTGCCGCACCGCCTCTCGCAAAGTTACAGAGACACTTGATCGCGACGGCGACCAAGGTACGTTACCCGCACGAGGAACTCTTACAACTCATGCACGAACACCTCGTCGCCTCGGGATTGAACACCACGGCGGCGTCTTTGCTCGACGAAGCGGGACTCCTTCGAACCGGTCGACACGACGCTGCCGGCGGCGCGCCAAACGAGGCGTCTCCGCGTCTCAAACTGAACTTTAAGGGCAAGCCGCTGCGCAACAAGATTCATCGTCGCGCGCCTCGCTCGCTCATGACAGGCGCCGCGAGAGGCTTGCTCGGAAAAGTGAACGAACCCTTCACGCTCGGTATCGACCAAGGACCGTCGTGCGCACTCAATCGCGAGCTCTCGGGCGAAGCACGAGCGGTGACGGACCGCTCGCGCGAACCGTCGACGCGAGGCATAAAGCGTAAATCCATCGGCGAAGAGTTGCGGAAATCTTTCGTCACGCCACCGCTCACCAAGGAAGAGACGACGACGACGTCGTGCGTTCACGGGTACCACACGCCATCGCCGGCGGCGAAAGAGATTGTTCGTAAGGAGTACCCCACACCCGGCGTGCTCGTATCGGACGCGCCTCGGGGTGAAACGGGGTGCGGCGTGCGTTCGCGTTTGGATTCCATCATGACGCAATACCTTCGCGCGCAGCACAAGCAGTGCGCCGCGCCCATCACGGCGTGCGCACCATTCTCTCTGCTCGCTCCGCACCAGTGTCCGACACCCATTCGCGCGCTCAAGTTTCCGACGAATCTCACCGCGCGTCTTCGAAGACGAGAGTGGGCCAACGCGCCGGGATGGTTCGACGGCGCGCGGCGCGCGGATCGTCACTTTGTGTACAGTCGATTCAGACCTTTACGCACGATTCGTGCGGGCACGGAAATACACAACGCGTTCACCGCCGTCTCGTTCTTACACGGCGTGAGCGATCAAATCGTCATTGGCACGAATAGCGGTGAGATTCGCATGTACGACACCAACAACTCTGATGTGTTGGAAGTTTCCGGCGGCGCGCTCGCCGGCGCGGTTCGTAAAATCGCGCCGACGGGCGCCGGCGCGCCGCAACCCATCTTTGCGGTGACGTCGGACGCATCGTGTTCTATCTGGTCGTTACCCAATCCCGAGGAGGCACCCGTCATCTTATACGAGGACGAAGACGCCTTTGGATGCGCGCTCAATTCGGTGGGTTCGCAATTCGTCATCGGCTCCGTCGACGGCGTCGACATCATCGACATGGAGACCCAAGTCTCCGCGCGACGTCTCGCCTCCAAAATGGATGGTCCCGCCAGTCTGACGAAGAAAAACGACGACGTCTCCTTCTCTCCCAACGACGGTTTACTCTTATGGGACGAAACCTTGTGGGATTTACGTCTCCCCGAAGACGTCCCCGTCCGCTGTTTCGACCGCTTCTCCGACGTCGCCGGCGCGTGTTTCCATCCCAACGGCAACGAAATCATCATCGGTCGCGAGGTCTGGGACGTTCGCTCCTCTCGCCTCCTTCGCACCGTTCCATCCTTCGACCGCGCCGCGCTCAAGTTCAACCCCACCGGCACCGTCGCCTTGGCGCACATTCTCCACCCTCGTCATCGCTCGCCGCGGTCGTCCCTCGAGCGCTGTCACCATCCGTACAAGCACTCGTTTTGCACGGTGGACGTCACCGATTACTCTGACATATGCACCGTGGACGTCGCGCACGGGATGATGAACGCGGCGTGGGGAGTGGATTCCGACACAATCTGCGCCACCGTGGAGTACGACATCGCCGACACGTTGGAATCGTCGGTGCGCGTGCACGAAGTGGGTCGTCTTCGCCCGACGGAGGACGAATCCGACGTCGAGGAGGATCACGCCGACGTCGCGTACGAGGAAGATCGAGACGCGAGGTTCGATCTCGGACCTCTCGGACCACCGGATGTGCGACTCGGTCGACGCGACGGAGACGGAGACGGAGACGGAGACGACGCACCGCTCGACGTCGACGACGCGCGCATCGCGCACCAAATCGCCACGCTTCGCCAACTCGCCGGTATGCGAGACGACGGCGACATCGAGTGGGTCGGACGCGTCGACGACGACGACGACGAAGAGGATTCGAGCGAATACGATTCAAATTTTATCGATTCAGACGACGACGACGACGACGAATACGACGACGAATACGATTCAGATTTTATCGATTCAGACGAGGACGAAGACGAAGACGAAGACGAAGACGAAGCCGCGCGCGGCGCGTTTCGCGGCGCCGGTCGTCGACATCTCCTCCAACAGGTCGCGGCGAACGCGCGCGCGTTGGTTCGCGAAGAGATGAATCGTCGTTACGCGACCATCGATCGCGACCGAGACGCCGACGACGACGACCGAGACCGAGACGGTTCCGACTCGGGCTCGGGCTCGGGCTCGGGCTCCTCCGAATGGGAAACCGACGACGCGTGACGCGCGAGACACCGATCCGACGACATTCAATAGATGCATAGAATAGATAGACCGAACCCTCACATCGCATCGTCCGTTCGTCCGTTCGTCCGTCCGTTCGCTCGTCTTCGCGACGCGCGAGCGTTCGCGTTCGCGTTCGCGCGCCCGTCCACCGTCCCGCCTCGCGCCGCGCGAATGCGAATGAATTGTGATGCATCCAGCATCCAATCCGCGCGCGCTCGTCACACGACCGCGCGAACCGCGAAAGCGAGAACCGCGAAAGCGAGAACCGAGCACGCGCGAGAATACGAACGCGCGCGTTCGGTCCGTCGATCGCGTCGCGCGTCATGACGGCGTCGGTCGCGCGTGGATACGCGATGACGACGAAAACGGGCGCGCGACGCGATTATCGCGGTGCGCGCGCGAGAGACGCGCGAGACGTTCGCGCGCGGGCGAGGAGATCGACGTGGGACGGTGGTGCGCGTGGATACGGTCGTCGTCGCGAACGCGAGGTGAGAGGGCGAGAGGAGGAGGAGGAGGATTGCGACGTGTACACGGTGAGATACGGGGACACGCTGGTGGGCGTGGCGAGGACGCACGGAACGAGCGTGGACGCGATATGCGAGGCGAACGGGGTGCGTTTGGCGAGTGAGGATGAGACGCCGGCGTTGTTTGTCGGACAGCGGTTGTTGATACCGCGAGGGGAGAGGGAGATGAGGGATTACGGGTATGGCGACGGAGGACGGGCGACGGCGACGACGCGGCGGGCGACGGCGCTGAGCGCGAAGGAGCGAGACGCGGAATACGAGCGAGCGAGGCGGGTGCGGAGCGAAAGGAAACGGGCGACAGCGCCGGCGACGGAGACGCACGCGGTGGTGAGCGGAAGCGCGGTGGAGACGTTGACGAGGGATGAAGTTTCGGGATTGTTGACGAACAGAGACGAGACAGTGATGCTCTTGGTGGAGACGTCGAATTGTCGATGGTGTGATGACGTGCAACCGGCGTGGACGGCGATGGGCGTCTGTTATGAGAACGATCCCACGGTACGCGTGTGTCGATTGCGATGCGAGAGCGATGAGCTCAAGCAGTTTGCGGCCAAGTATTTCCGCGCCAAGACGTTTCCGACCATCGTTGCGCTTCCGGCGGGGAAAGGGCCGGTGTATCGACATGCGAGCGCGGACAGAAGCGTCGCGGCGTTGCTTGAATTCGCGGAAGAAGCCACGGGGCGCGCGAGTCCGACGCTCGACTTTGATTATCGCAAAGCTGTGGACGCAAACGTCGTCGCGTCGAGCGACGACGGCGGCGGATTCGCTCGTGACGTCAGGCCGTCGTACGCCGACCATCCCCTCGCGCCGCGAACGAAAACGAATCCAATTCGCAAACTCACCGATGCAGTCGGAAACGCGATCGGGGTGAGCGAGACGCGCGCGAGCGTCGGTGCGAACGCTCAAGTCAATTTATTACCCGTGGCGGCGGGCGGACTGGTGGCGGTAGCGGCATTCGCCGCGATCGCCAACGTCGTGATGACGGTGAAGAGCGTGGGCAGGGACGAGCGAGATCACACGAGACGCTTGGGGAGACACTTCCACGAGGAAGAGTTTGCCGACGAGCACGAACCTCTGGACGATTACGACGAAGCGTTGGTTGAGGTGTCGAATCAAGATGATCCAGGCGAGCTCGCAGAGTGGCGAGCGCTCGTCCTCGAAGAATTATTTTCCTTGCCGAGTCGGGCAATGCTTCTGATCAGGATCTGGTTACTGATCGGGAGACGAGCCGTTGAGCTCCGAGGGAGACGCCGCGGACGAAACGAGCGCGGCTCGCAACGACGAGCGGATGACTACGAAGACGACGGCGATTTCGACAGGGGCTACGGACGCCAATCCTCCCGCGGAGGGTACACATCTTCTCGAGACGACGCATCGCCCTACTATTAGATGCGAATCAAGACATTTCTCTCACGATATTATAATAATCATAATGTACACGCGTGTCCTAAGCAACTGGCGAAAAGTTTGCCGCGATAAATTTTTCCAACGCAATTCGTCGATGCGAAATTTGAGCCTGTTCCTCGAACTGGAGCTCCCCGAACGTTTTTGAAAATCCATCCGGTTGAAAGACGCTATTCCAACTCGCCTTGCCGTGCTTGACGTCCCCTCTCGGAGGAACCATGGTGCCCGAGATGGTTCCGGAAAATATTTTCGGCGCGCCGCCGCACTTGAGATCCATCACTCCCAGCGTGCACGTCACCGTGGCCCTGCGATCGTCGTAGCGAGACATCAAGTCCCACAATCCCTCGGGCGCGATCGCTTCGAGCATGGGTTTACAGTAAGGGCCCGGAAACCCGTTCAGAGCGTCGATTCCTAACGACACGTCTTCGACGAGTAAAAAGTCTCCGCCGTTCCCCGCGCCGAAATCCGCATCCAACGTTTCTCTAAGGTGCCCGTGGTCGGAATCATCGCAAGAAAGCAACATTTTCGCAGCCTCTTCACACTTCCGCGCGGTGATCTCCTCCATTGTTCCCTGAATCTCCACGGTGTCCACGTCGACTCTGCTCAAAATCACATCCACCAGGGCGACGTTTTCAACCCTTTTGAAGACGTGCGACGCCTCCGCAAACTTACCCGCGTTCCCCGTGGCGTAGCACACGCGCGCCGTCGGTCGTTCGCCCGTCGACATTCGCGCGTTCGACGAGACCACGGCGCGGCAACGTGTGCGGGCGTCCACGGGCGATCTCTTCATCTTTTCACTCCTCGCCGGCGTACAGCGCCGCGAGCTGCAACGCGAAATCGCTCGGTCCCTGGCCCGTGGGCGCGTCGTCGCCCGTCGCGCGATCGAACGAGACGGCCGGCGTCGTCACGTCGGTCGTCGTCGCGTCCTTCTCGTCCTCGCGCTCGTCGTGGTTTTCTCTCTCGCGCTCTTCGCCGTCGCCGCCGCCCGCATCTTCTTCGAAATCCTCGAACCCAACACCCTCCATCGCCTCGAGCACCGCACTCTCGCGTAATCGCTCTCGAAGCGCGTTACGTTCCATTTTCGTCCGTCTCGCGAGATTTACCGCGTCGACGTCGACGTCGGGCTCGAACACGGCGACGAGACTCTCGCTCGTCACCACGACGGCGTGCGCCGCCCCGTGCGCACTGAGCACTGGAGCGTCCCTGATGACGACAGCGCACCCAGAGACGAGCGCCCGTTCGCTCTCCATCAATTCTCTGTGCACGATGACACGAATTTCACCCGTCGGATCGCACATGACGCCCGCGCCGTCGCCGTTGGACGTCGCTCCGAGTTCTCGAAAGATGCCCGCCGCGCGAGGCAGGCGTCCCGAGCGCCATCCGCCTCGACGCACCCACCCCACGTTGTGTCGACACTCAGCAACGCTCGGATCGAATCGTTCGACGTCCAGCGCGTCCAAGGCGCGACGCCAGGGCGCGGAGAGGAAGAGCGATTCGTCGAGTTCATCGCGCAGCTGTCGCTGCGCGTTCGAAATCGCATCCTCGGTGCGCGCCTCCGCGGGCGTCGAACGGGCGCGCGCGACGTCGTCGACGGTCGACGGTGATTCCACGACACTCGCGCGCGCGAGGTGCGACGTAAACGCGTTCGCGGGACCGGGAATCGCGCGCATTCCGCGTCGAAGAGTGACGAGGAGGCGTGGTGCGCGTCAAGAGTCGAGACGAAGACGAGACGCACATCGCGAGGACGCGTCGCGAACGACGCGATGACGTCGTGAGCGATGAATAATTACATGTGAATCGAGTCGCGTCGAGTCACCGTCGATCGGGCGCGCGCGTCGCCGCCGGCGAATCGCCGCCGGCTCAAGGCTTATAATCCTGCCTTCCCCAATTTTCTTCGTACGCGGACGCCACCGTGGGATCGAGATCCAACCCACTCTTCAACGCCTCTCTCCCCGTCGATACGAATTTCCCCTTGGGCGGCACTTTCCGTCCGAATGGCGTGTATTTAGACATCCAGGTCGAGTATCCGCCCTCCACCGCCACCGCGTTCGTGTACCCCGCCTCGACGAGCGCGTCGACGAGTTCCTCCGCTCTCGACCCGTCCGCGTCTACGATTAATAATTTCATCGCCGGTCGCGTCTTCTCTCGCGCCGCTTTCACCCACGAATCGGCGCTCGCATCCTCCGCCAGGGGCACGTTTATCGTTCTCTGTGGGGGCTTGGTGATGTGCGAGCGATCGTACTCCTTCCACGATCGACAATCGACGAAGAGGTATTCCTCGCGCTCGAGCATGAATTTTCCGGCGTCCACGTCCACGGCGTTCGCGCGCGCGCGCGTCGCGGATCGAGGACTCGCGCGGGACGACGACCGGGAGGATGGGACGCCTCGCGAGTGGAGACGACGCGCATCGCCCGGACGACGCGCGCGAGACTTGGAAGAGACGCGCGGTGAGGACGAGGCGACGGCGTACATGACGGACGTGCGTCTCGGGAGTGTGCGCGGGGACGTTCGCGTCCGTGAACCGCACCGCGGTGTGTCGTTTCTTTGTAGTAGTATTTTATTTACAGTGCACTGGTGTACAATAAAACGTGTTATTGCGTCTCAACGCGCGGTCTTGTCGTCGGAGGAGAGCTTGAGATGTTTCTTTGATTTTTTGGTGACGACGTCGGCGATGTCCTGCCACGAGCGATCGTCCTCGTCTCTCGACTCGAGACCTTGCGTGGTGTAGACTTGCGGAACGACTCTCGCCATGCTGGGATCGATTTTGTGTAAATCAACCTCCTGGTAATCGTGCGGTTTGTCTTGACGCGCGGGAAGTTTTAAGTCCTCCTTCTTCACCTCCTCGTAATCCATGGTACTGAGAATGTGTTGAATGGCGTTGAGCCTGGCGACGCGCTTATCGTCCGCCGGGACGATGGACCACGGCACGGTTTTGCTGGTGTTTTGAAACATCAAATCGCGAGCGTGCGAATAATCGTACCACTTTGAACGCGCGAACAGATCCATGGGACTTAATTTCCAACGTTTTTCCTCCCGTTCCAATCGTCCGCGGAACCGCATCTCTTGTTGCTCGTCGCTCACGTCGAACCAGAGTTTGACGACGTGCGTGTCGGCGTCCACGAGCATCTGTTCAAACACGTTCACTTCGCGTTCAAACTGTTCCACCTGTTCAGGAGTCGCGAACCCCATCACGCGTTCAACCCCGGACCGATTATACCACGATCGATCGAACAACACGATGTGTCCCGCGCTCGGCAAGTGTTGGACGTACTTTTGAAAGTACCACTGGCTCTTCTCCGCCTCTGTCGGCGCGCCGAGCGCGACGACTTTACACACTCTCGCCGACAGCACGTCGGTGATTCTCGAGATGCACCCACCCTTCCCCGCGGCGTCTCGTCCCTCGAACAGTATCACGACCTTCTTCCCATTCGCCACGACGTAATCCTGCCACACGACGAGCTCGGATTGCAACCGCGACAGTTGTTCCTCGTACTCGACGTTGAGAATCGCCTTGCGCACAGCCTTACGAATCTTCACCGCGTGATCGCCCGCGTCCACCACCATCGGTCGCGTCGGGTCGAAGGACGCGCGAAGGGACGATCGTATCGTCGGCGTCGCCTCCCTCTGCTCGCGCGCATCCCTCTTCTTCGTCGAGTGCTTCTTTTTCGCCGACACGACCACCGCCGCCGATCGCGGACGACGATTCGTCGGGTCGGGTCGTCCGAGACGATCGCGCGCGAGGAATCGCGAGGAGGAGGAGGACAAGGCGACAGACAGCATGGCGTCGATCGAGCGATCGAGCGGTGCGTCGGTGATTCGCGCGCGCGCGTCGATCGATCGAACCCGAATCGTCGAATCGCGCGATGATCCGCGTCGGCCGATCGATCGAGAAGATATTTTTAAGTCGGGCTTTTTGACGGTCCAGTATGACTCTCGGAACCACCTTTTACGTGCATGTTGGCCGTGTGGGACAGACACAGACACGCGCGCCGCCGCCGAACCGACGCGCGTCGACGGCGACGGCGACCGCGACCGCGACCGCGCGATGCGACGGGCGATGCGCGCACACGTCGTCGCGCCTCGGTTCGTTCGCTCGCGCGCCGTCCGGTGCGAGGAATCGAGGAGTCGAGTCGCGTCGGCGTCGGCGTCGCGTCGGCGTCGCGACGACCCGCCGCCGTCATGAAGATGCCGACGTACGACGCCGACCCGACGACGGAGTCGAGGTACGGTGGATTCGGCGCGCGCGTCATGCGAGAGATGGGGTGGGAGAGAGGGAGAGGGTTGGGGAAGCGACAGCACGGACGCGCGGAGGCGATCGAGGTTGTGAAACGGGAGGAAAACGTCGGGTTGGGGGCGACTCGAGAGCGGTACAACTGGGAGGACAAGTGGTGGGAGGAACACTACGCGAGCGCGGCGAGTAAAGTTGCGAGGGCGATCGGGAAAGGGAAGAAATCGTCGTCGTCGTCTTCCCCGTCGTCGTCGTCGCGAGGTGGGTCCGATTCGGAGTCGGACGACGATTCGGACGACGACGAAGACGCCGCGCTCATGGTGAAACTGGGAACCGTCACGGGACGAGACGGGGTGGTGTATAGCGGATCGAAGAGTGATTTGAAACTCATGGAGGAGTTAGCGAGAGATAATCATCGCGGATCCACGTTCGGAGGGAGGGTCGGGAAGCTCGAGCGAATCGCGAGGTTTGAGGCGGAACAGTTGGCCAAGTACGGGGTGCAAAACGGGCTCGCGGCGGCGCCCGTCGTCGTCGAAACCGCTCGAGAGGACGAGGAGAAGAAGAAGGATGAAAAGAAGGACAAAAAGAAGGACAAAAAGAAGAAGAAGAAGAAAAAGAAAACATCGGGTGGTGACGACGACGAACGGGACGGGGAGACGGGTGAGAAGAGCGCGACGCTCACCGCCGAGGAGTACGAGGGAGAACAGTCGGCGAGCACGAAGAAGAGCGACTGGTGGAGTCGCGCCGGTTTCGCCTGGGGCGGCGTGGTCGGATCGAAACGCGAAAAGGATCTGAATGATGACGGCGGAAAGACCGGGGAGAAGGGACGCCGAGGGTTCAGTGAAGGTGACCAAGAGGCGTTATTTAACAAGGCGCACGACACGATGGTGCACAAGGGCACGAAGCGCGGCTTGGGCGGACGAGGCATTCTGAAATCCGAGTGGACGGGCGAACGGAAGACGAATTTCGATGATTCAGACGATCAAGGTGAGAAACATCGGTCCACCGAGAAGAAAGCCAAGAAGGAGAAGAAGGAGAAGAAGGCCAAGAAGGAGAAGAAGGCCAAGAAGGAGAAAAAGTAAACGCGGCGACGTTTTTTTTAGACGCGTAGAAGCTAGAAGCCATTTGCCATTTCCATTTCATAGGATACATCACGGGATGTGCACGATTTTACAGTGTATTACAAGTCATAAGCATCGATCGATGATTCTCGAACGCCGAGATCCCTCCTCGGGTTTCGACGACACCGCGTCAGAGATCAAACGGCGCGCGCGCGCGGGCACCCATCCTTCCCCTCGGCGGCATCCTCCTCCGCGTTCGCCCTCGAAGCTCGCGCCCCGAGCGCGCGCGACGAAAGACACCGCCGAACAAAAATCCGCCGCACCCATCACTTCGATTGGCACGCGCACGAATCGCACGGGCATCGACACCGCGCGCACCCGCACGTCTTGTGTCCGCACGCATCACACGTCGTCGCGTTCGCGCACGCGCACCCGCCCGGGGCGCACGCGCATCCGTCACCGCACGAATTGCACGCCATCGCGTCGCTCGGAGTAAAAAAAAAGAAGCGAGTCGTCGCTCGTTCGTTCGCTCGCGAGTGGTCTCGCGCGCGCGTGTGACGCCGAGTCGTCGCGCCCGTCGGGTAATGCATTACGGTGACGGGGGTCGGCACCCCGCCTCTCGGTGAAATGATTGGCGTTTCGTACATCGTGTATGAGACATGTGATCTTCATATGGGTACACAGTGAGGAGTCGAGACGAGAGTTGTCGACGCGATCGCCGTCTCGACGCGATCGACCGGCGACGGCGACGCGGTCGGTGGCTCGACCGGGCGTCGGTCGATGACGAAGCGCGAGCGCGAGTCGGACGAACCGTCGACGCGTTCCGTCGCGGCGGTTCGGCGAACCAAGGCGCGCGGAGGCGATCGCGAGGGTGACGAATTTGAAACAGAGCACCTCGCGCGCGTCAAGGTGTTGATCACGCGAGGGCGCATCGGGGCGAGAGGATTGACGGAGAGGATACGGGTGACGATTCAGGAGGCGGTGCGTGAGGTGGGTGGACTCGGTGGCGCGCGAGCGTGAGGGCGCGGGAGGGTGAAACGAGGGAGGTCGCGGTCATGGGGTCGACGACGAGACGAGGGAGCATCGCGTCTTTTTTTCAAAGAGCGCGTCGAGACGATGCGGTGGGGGACGAGTCGGAGGAAGAAAAAACGACGTCCGGGGAGAGGAAGAGGGTGAAAACGTCGACGATAGATTCGGGGTCTAGGTTTCGGAGATGCCCGATTTGTGATTCGAACGTGGCAAACGTGTTTTTTGCATCGCACGTGGATGCTTGCGAGGGCGTGGTCGAGAAGAGGCCGATCGAACGATCCGGGGTGAAATCAATCGCGCGATTGGATGACGTGTGCACACCGGCGAAGGATGGTACGAAGAATGCGTTTGCGAGCATGATGGCGGCGCAACGCGAGCGCGAACGCGTTCGGTCCTACGCGCTCTCGTACGACGAGTCTCGCGAACGTTGGCGAGTCACTCTGGGGAAAACGTCACCGTTGTCCGAGTCGAAGCGGGCGTGGTCTGGGCAGGTGGTCGTGAAGGAGAAGCTCGCAAGCGGTTCGACGTGCGCGACGACATTGAAGCTCGCAGTTGACGTCAACGGCGATTTCAAAGGGTCAGAGCGAGATCGTTTCATTTTACAAGGGTTATCAGACGCTCGAGAGTTTAGCGAGGTGCGCGCGTCGCGCGAGCGCGCGGGTAGTGAGGAACTCAAGGTGAGCCTGATCAAATCTGCCCTGCAAAAGAACATAAGGAGAGGAAGAGCCGTCGCGGCGAGTCGAATCGCCACGCACATGTGTCTATCCTCCTCTTCGTTCGTCGAGCTCGTTCGGAGACTCGTCATCATATCCGTCGAGGACGCCATCTTACATCCGGATATTGCCGTGTTAACGTGGCTGATGTGTGCGACGAGTAAAGGTTTCGAACCGACGGATGCGTTGCGCGCATCCGTCATTCGCATTGCCGGAGAACTGGCGGCAGTTCAGGTCAGAGATGAACCCGCGTACGGTCCTAATACACCGTTGACTCTGAATGACGTCGAAACGAAATTGAGTGAGTCGCCCGACGAATCTACCGTTGTGCAGTCCTTGATTATTCGCGCTCACTTTGGCGGAATGCCCGGGGACGTCGCGATGTTGCACGGATTTTCACGCGTGTGGCTCGAAAGATTCACGCAAATGTCGTGTGATGCGAATGTACCGGTCGATTACGACGCCCTGCTTAATCCAGAAATCATCGAATCGGACGTCAAATCACCTTGGTTGACGTATCTCGAATTGATTTTCGACGCGACGACGGAGAACGAGCGCACCCACTTCGGAGGTTTCATGAGACGCGACGACATACCGATAGCCGCCGTTGATTTCCACGTCTCGAGCTGCGTAGAGAACGTCCTCCAAGTGCCCTCGATTCGACTCAAGGTCGTGGACGCCGGTAAAAGTCTCGGCTTTGGCGACGACATGAACGTAACGGATCGAGTGAAGAGTGCGATTTGGCGCCACAGCGCGGGCGTCAATCACAAACAACCGATCGAGTTGCGAAGGGACGCGCGGAAGGGTGGTGAACAAGGGTTGAAAGAGCCGTGTGCGAAGGAAAAGCTCTCGCTCGAGATATGGAATATTATTAGCGAAGAATTAGAACGTTGGGTGCGAAGATATCTCGCGTTCAGGGTGCCTCGATGAAGCTTGCCGGGACATGCGGTAAATTACAACAAAAGATTATTTTAATGCGTATAAGTGAGTAGGTTATCGAAGAAATCGTCCGTCTTTTCTAGCGTCTGCGTGAGAACAAACTTGACTATCGATCTCTCCCCTCGAGTCACCGCGGTGACCCGGTGCGGCGCGCCGTCCGCTCGGACGACGATAACAGAGTTGGGCTCCGTCCAGCCTCCGTATCGCATCCCCGTTCTCTCATCCTCCCATTCCGTCGTGCTATCGCTCGTATTCGTCACCGTGAAAACGATCTCAAACTGTGGTTTCGAGTACAGCGCGACGTCTTTGTGCCAATCCATGGACCCGCCGACGGGGTATATTCTGAATTCCACCGGTACGTCACCCGCCACTAAATCACCATCGTTCTCTTCTCCCAGCAGCAGCGTCCCCAGTCGCTCCGCCACCGAGCTCGCCACGCACGCCTCGTGCACGAAATTATCCATCGGTACCATGACTCCTAATCTATGACGCGCGCACGCTCTGTTTTCCGCCGTCACGCTCTCGCGAAGCTTGGAGCACTCCTTCGCCACGCGCTCGTACGTCTCCGGTTCAAAAAAGTTACGCACGTACAATAATCCTCCAGCGCGCTCGAACGCGCTCCCTCCACTACCCTTGGACGTCGTCACCGCCGCGTATTCGCTCGCGTTCGGCCTTCGCGCCGCGCGCGTCGCCGCGTCTCTCCGCCCTCCGTAATTCTCTCCCCTCGCGCGCCCCCCGCTCGTCGCCCTCGACGTCTCCGCCGCGCCGAACGACCCTCGCATCGTCTCCACGCGCACCGCGCGCGCGCGCGTCCCACGCGTCGTCTCCACGCGCGTCACCGCGCCAAAACGACGCGACATCATCCTCATCCCCGTCCCCCCTCCGACGACGCGCTCGTTCGCGCGCGCCGTCGCGACCGATCGCGCGACGCCGGCGCGCGTCGTCGTCCACGACATGTCGCGCGCGTCGACGTCTCCGGTCGCGCCGTCTCTGGTCGCGCCGGCGCGCCGTGCGTCCGTTCGTCCGGCGAGACGATTGTGGATGGTCTCACGCGTACTTTAGGTCAAACACGGACCATTTGGGTTTCAGGCCCGAGGACGCGCCCGTCCGGTCGGTGAAACTCGCGACGCGCGCGGCGCCGTCCGCCTCTACGCGACGCGCCTCGCACGGCATCATGGCGAAGTTGAGGGTGCGTGCGACGACGACGACGACGACGACGACGCGCGCGGTGACGCGGTGGTGGCTCGATGCGGTGGACGCGAAGGCGTCGACGGACCGGGCGACCGGACCAAGCGGTTTGGGGTTTCGGCTCGATCGCGGTGGGCGCGCGAGGGCGCGCGCGCGACGGTGGACGCGGACTGGGGAGCGGTGGTGATGGTCCGAGATGGAAGAGTGAAATGCACGCGATGCGTTCGCGGTGATTCGTGCGGTGGTGAACGCGCGCGAGGCGAGGGCGGGGTGAAGATGATCGCCGCGGCGAGAGAGATGTGGGCGACTGACACGACGCGATGACGCGCGTTCTCCCCGCGCAGTACCACCAATACCAAGTTGTCGGCCGACACGTGCCGACCGAAGCGCAACCCGAGCCGGAAGTGTTCCGCATGAAGCTCTGGGCGCTCGATTCCGTCAAGGCGCGATCGAAGTTTTGGTACGTCGGACGACTCGGATGAGGCGCACGCTCGCGAGGTTCGGACCGGGTCCGGTGGGGAGATTACGGACGAAGCGACCGCGCGCGATTGCGAACGAGCACTGACCGCGCGCGATGTTTCATGACGTGTACAGGTATTTCATGTCTCGCCTCAAGAAGGTTAAGAAGGCGAACGGCCAAATCATCGCCTGCAACGAGGTGCGTGCGCATCCCCCGCCACTCGGAAAGCCCTAGGGATGGCGAAACGCGAGACGCGCGCAAACGACGGAGAGGGAGACGGATGACGACGCGCGCGGGTGAGAGGCGTGATCAGACGGCGCGTGGGGTGAATAGTGATATCGTATGCACACCGAGAGGGTACGGCGACTGACCATTCTTTGCTCGCTCATTGGATTTTTTGCCACGCGCAGATCTTCGAAGCCGACACGACGACTGTGAAGAACTTCGGCGTCTGGATCCGTTACCAGTCCCGCACGGGCTACCACAACTCCTACAAGGAGTACCGTGAGACGACGATGAACGCTGCTGTTGATGCGCTCTACGAGGAAATGGCGTCCCGCCACCGTGTGCGCGCTTCCTGCTTGCAAATCATTAAGATTGCGGAGGTTGAAGCCAAGGATGTTCGCCGTGAGAACACCCGTCAATTCCTCCAAGACAACTTGTCTTTCCCCGTCGTGAACAAGGTGATGCGTCACCCGAGCAAGGCCACGAAGACGACTTTCAAGTACAAGCGCCCGAACCACGTCACTCTTTAAGTGCGGTGCGGAAGGCTTGTTTAGAAACTAGTATTTGGGTGAGGGTGAGTTGACACGCGTCGTGCAAAGCTCACATCAATTTGTAATGTTCGAGAGCGTCTCAAATGTTTCGTATGAAAATTACAGCTAGTATTGATTCGTATCGACTATTTTGACCGACTAAGCCACGTATCTGAAAACTTGCGCGTTTTCCTTGTCACGCTCGATGTAATCCTTCTCAATTAGACCCTCGATGCGCATCTTGATCATTTTCGGCTCAGGGATGAACTTTTGCTTGAGTTGAGAGACCACCTCGATGACAAGATCGTTGTAAGCCAGAGACTTGCGAGTTTTCATGGTGCGGACGATGGCGGCGTCGATGGCGTGTCGACGATCGTGTTCGACGGTCGCTATGGTCGCCTTCTTATCGTCCATCGCTGGCAGTCCGATTTTGATGCGCCTCGATCGGTCGGTAAACTTTTCGTTGAACGTGAACATGTCGTCGAGATCTATGGTTTTCCCTTCCGAAGACTTGTTCAAAATTTTGTACTTGGCGCACGATAAGGAGTACAGGACTCTTTTCGCATCGTCGACCGGTAACTTGGTCTTCTCCACAACCTGACGAAGGGTCAACTCCTTCACTGTTCTAAAGAGCAGCAGCACCGTCACTTGGAAAGTTTGCATGACCATTTCGATCGGTTTAGACGCGTACTTGACGACTATCGTGGCAGAACCGAGTTGATGCATCCATGAAAGCTTTCTGGTGTTTTGTGTGTTGTCGTAAAAGTTTTGGAATATCTCAACGCATCGCGCAAACTCGTCGCAGAGCTCATGCTCGGGACCTGCCGCTTGCGGCCAAAACCCGTGCGTCAAAATCGTCACGTTCAAATCAACCGGAGGTTGACGACTCGAATCTTCTTCGATCCAAGCCTTGAAACGAGATTGAGTCTGAGACGTAGATTGAATGTCGTTGAGCATGCCCTCCATTTTCGACGTGAACTGTTGACCGCACTGCGTTTTCAGTTTACTCAAAATTGATCGCTCATGGTCTTGACTCGCCGAGGTGTCTTGCAAGAGGCGTCGACTGAGCTTTTTACCGTAGAAAGTTCCGAATAGATCCTTGTCGCTTATGAAGGTGAGAATTTTCACAATCTTCTCCAACGTCTCTTCCATCTTCTCATCGCTCAATTTTTCGCTCCCACCCTTCTTTAGCAACTTATCCGAAAAGTCGGCGAGAAGTTGCGCCGTCGAGTTGCCGGCGATGCCCTTGTTGCAAAAGTATTCAAAAGCTTCCTTGAGCGCCCGATTGAAGAGAGCGGACGCACCGAAGCAGTCTTTCACATAACTATTGTACTTGTCATAAAGGTCGATCGCGTTGCGGGTAAACATTTGCTCGACGGACGTCGTCGCCGACGGCTTTTCGCCCTTCTTCTTCATGGCGAGCGCCGCCTGCTCCGTCGACGTGACCAAGCTCATGCCTTCCTTTTGCACGTGCGACTTGAAAATACTAGCTATCGGAACCAACCCCTTTGGAACAGCACTGAAGAGTTGGAACATGCGAGCCAAATCGTCCTTCTTGTCGTCAATCAAGAGAGCCGCGCATCCGCTATTTTCCTTCTCCAACAGTTCCGTCTCGTATTGCTCGAGGAGCTGCTGTTCAACCTTTGAAATCAGTTTGGACTCCGTGCTTTGATGCAAGTATTGTCGGACGCGATCGCGTTCGCTATTCAAGTACTCTTCCGCTTTGATGAGGTACGCCGGACAAGAATCTTCAGCGATCCATTGCGTCGCCTTGCGCGCGTAAAACGACGACGTGTGCTCCAACAAGTCGGCTTCAAAATCCGTTTGATACGCGTCCATCGTTCCGAGACCCATCTCCACGAAGATTGACGTGACGTTCTTGATGAGCGCTCGATCAACCTTTTCACCGTCTCTCTCTTTATCGATCAGCTCCAACACCGCCATCTTCATGCTCAACTTGACCTCCTTGTACACCAACCTTCGAAAACAATTCACGCCGACATCCTTGAGGGGCGGAAAGTGATGGCGCGGGATGTAGTATCTATCGAGGTAGTTGAAGAATTTCGATAACCATCTCACCATAATTTTGTGATTCTCCCACCGTGCGACTAAACTCTTGAGCATGTACTCGCCCTTCTTCTCGACCAACGTCGGTAAAACCTTTGCGTTGATGTATTGGTTAAAGGCGGCTTCGTAACGCTCGTACAACTGTTCGGAATAGTCGTAGGGAGCCTTTTGGGTGCACATGTTGTAAATGGTCCTGCGTCAGATCACGCGCGAGTCGAGACATCGTCGCCGTCGTCAGTCCATCACCCTTCTCCCGAATCGCCCCCGAGCGCGCGTACATAGACGCGTCGCCCGCGCGTTTCGCGATCGGTCAACCGCCCATCCGCGAGTCGCGTCGTCGAGACGTACGTGTACAGATTCATATACTCCTCCGACGTGAACGGTTCGGCGTCCTCCTTATCGAGAATACCGCGCAGTTTCATGATACCGTCCTATCGCGCGCGCACCACTCGCCAGTCAGTCCCCGATCGCGTCCCGAAACGTAAGAAAGAAACCGCACGCGTCGCTCGCGTCTCTCGACGCACCTGCATGAACCCCCACCCATCCTCCAACGCCATGACGCCTCCCGGTCGTCCCACACTCGCGCTCATCGCTCGAGCCCCCGCTTCGCCTCCGCTCAAACGCGTTCCTTTCTTCCTTCCTCCTCGCGCGCGCTCGCTTCCCCTCGCTCGCGCCTCGTCGGCGTCCTCCTCGTCGTTCAAACGAACCGAACTCGACCAAACTCGACCAAACTCGACCGCCGCACCGCCTCGACGAGACGCGCTCGACGCTCGCTCGTCGACGCGGCCGCGCGCGGCGACCGATCGCGACTCCCCTCTCGACGCCCCTCTCGACGCTCGACGCTCGATTCCCGTCAACGCCTCGCGTCGGCGTCTCGCGAGTCGAGACTCGCCGCGCGTCCTCAATCATGCATGCACCCGCGCGCCCGCGCGCCTCGACCGGTCTCGATCGCGATCGATGAAAGTCGATCGATGAAAGTCGATCGCGATCGATGAAAGTCGATCGATGGACGTCGACGATCGACGAAGGATGGGTCGATCGATCAACGTGCATCGGTCGAGTTGGTTTCGTTTCACATCGATCGCGCGCGTCGATCGAGTCGGTCGATCGGTCGGTCGGTCTCGATCGGTCGATCGGTCGGTCGGTCTCGATCGATCGGTCGATCGGTCTCGATCTTCCATCGGTCGGTCGATCGAGGGCGAGCGTCATCGTGCGCGGCGGCGATCGAGCGCGCGCGCGCGCGTCAGCGAGCGTCGCGGTGACGACGGACGACGACGGAGACGGAGACGGAGAGGACGACGACGACGACGACGACGACGATGAAGGAGGCGATGATCACGGAGCGAACGCCGGTGGGGATGAAACACTGGAAGTTTCACGACGTCCCGAGCACCATCGGGGCGGCGAGCGACGAGGCGGCGACGGCGGCGTACGCGACGCACGAGTTTCGAGCGACGGCGACGACGAAGGCGGAAACGGAGGGAGTGACGTCGACGTATTCGCGAGATGGTATGCTGTTCGCGTGCGCGAGCGCGAAGAGGGTGGACGTGTACGACGCGACGAAGGAACCGTACGCGCTCAGAGGCTCGATGACGCTGAACGGGCCGTCGGCGTTGGCGTTTTCCCCGGCGAAGAAATACTTGGCGATTTATCAAAAGCAAACGTCCACGGGCGCGGCGAAGGACGAGAAGAACTTGACGTTGTGGAGCTTGGAGGGGATCGCGGAGGGGGCGGAGCCTCGCAAGGTGTATGAGGTGTTTCAGAGACAGTTTCTCAAGGCGGAGTGGCCGTACTTTCAGTTTAGCGACGACGACGCCACCGTCGTTCGATGCGTGAGTAACGAGATACAAATTATTCGACCGAGCGAGGGATTCGATCATCACGTTCGTTTGCGCGTGCCTTCCGTCGCAGTAGCGAAGATTTCACCGGGACCGACGCCGCGAGTCGCGTGTTTCGTGCCAGAGGTGAAGGGGGCGCCGGGATCAGTTCGAGTGTACGAGCTCGCCAACCACACCGAAGAGGGCGTCGTCGAGAATCCTCAGGCGGTGGCGCGTAAATCGTTCTTCCGTGTGAATGAGGTGGACTTGATGTGGTCTCCGGACGGAACCGCGGTGTTGATTCTGGGATCGAGCGAAGTGGACGCAACGAACAAGTCGTACTACGGCGAGAGTTGCTTGCACTACCTCAAGGCAGATGGATCGTTCGAGGGAGCGGTGCCGCTGAACAAGGAGGGTCCAGTGCACGACGCACAGTGGTCTCCATGTGGTGACGAGTTCGGTGTGGTGTACGGTTACATGCCAGCCAAGGCGACAATTTACAAGGCGGCAAAGTGCGAACCAAAGTATGAACTCGGGGCTGGTCCTCACAACACGTTGCGATGGAATCCTTTCGGGCGCTTCGTCGCCCTCGCGGGCTTTGGAAACTTGCCGGGAGACGTCAAATTTTTCCAAAAGATGAAGGATGGAAAATACAAACCGATCGGATCTACGCGGGCGGCGTGTTCCGTCACCTTGGAGTGGTCCCCAGATGGTAGGCGCCTGCTCACGAGCACTATCGCGCCGCGACTCAACGTGGATAACGGTTGGAAGATTTGGCGTTACAACGGTGATTTATTGCTTCACGAAGAGCGAACTAAAATATACGAGGCGTTCTGGAGACCAGTTCCCACGGGAACGTACGAGGATCGTCCGATTTCACCCGCGTCGAAGCGCGTGGAAGCGCAGGGAGCGGCTTCCGGAGGTGCCGAGACGAAGGGTGCGTACAGACCTCCACACGCGGCTAAGACAGCCTACAGACCCCCGCACGCGACGAGTGGTAGTGGAAATTTCAGCCTCGCGAAAGCTTCCGAGGAAGAGATGAAGGCTGGCAAGTTCAAGGCTGCCGGTTCGAAGACCCCTTCGTCGGAACCCTCCGGCCCTCCCGGCGCGGGAGCGCAACAATCTGCCGCGGCGCTGAAGAATGCGAAGAAACGCGCGGCAAAGAAGCGTGCCGCAGCGGCAGCAGCTCAACTAGAAAAAACTCTTTGATTCGTTTCGTAGGTTCCACGCCGTTGCCTGTAATCCACAATTTATTGATACTTCTTGACCCCTCCACACCAACAACAACTTTTTCACTTTCACCCTCTTTTTCACTACCCTCTTGAATCTCTCTGATTCAGTTTGTTAGATAAAGAAACCTCTCAGTATGTGCGTCCTTTCGGATCGGCCGCTGTGTCGACAACGTCGACAACAGAACCTCGACTCGACCCATCAATCGACGGCGGGCCGGTTACCGACGCCGCGACCGACCGCGAACCCGTCGAGCGCACTGGGTCTCTCGGATCGCTCCGGGCGTCATGGATCCCCAGGAAGAGCTCGCAGCCTTCTTGAATGAGCTCCCCTCGGCGGATGCCGATACCGGAGACGGGCAGGGTACGCTCGAGGAGCCCATTCAGCCGGACCTCTGGGATTCCCTGGAGCTCGAATTGGTGGGTGGTATGGGGCAACGCGCGGGGCGGGATGCGAAGGGCCATCGCGCGGGCGCGCGAGCCGTTGGCGCGACCGACGAGGAAAACGTGGCTTCCCGCTCGAGACGGGCTGACGACAATAGGGCCGAGACATCTTCGACGGACTCGAGACAAAGCTACTCGTCATCGGAGACCTACCGCCTCATGCGAATGGCGTGCGAAAATGTGAGAGAAGATACGATCGTAAATGATACCTCGGTGGAGAGGTTGCAGCGGCAACTCGTCAAAATCGTTGAAGGAATTAGCAAAAGACTGTACGGCGACTGCCTGTTACAAGCCTGGTTGGTGGAAAAGAAAAACGAAATCGTGAATTTATATGCGAGCCAAGATTTCGTGCGAGTCGTAAGCAAGACGAATACGGCTGCTCTTCGAAGCTTTCAGGTCAATGCGAAGAGATTTTCGTTGAACTGTATCATTGGCGGGCAAGATGGTTTTACGCCGGGTTCAGGCGTTCCAGGTCGTGTTTATGCGACAAACGCCCCCGAGTTTACTCCGTCGGTGCAATGTTACCATTCGACTGAATTTGGAAGACATGCTGCGGCCGTGCAAAGTGGTTGTCACAGTCAGCTACTCGTGCCGTGCACGCTTCGCGCCGAATGCGAGCATCCTTTTGTGATTTTTGAAATCACATCCCTGCAAGTACTGGACAACATCGGGACGCTGTATGCGGAGGTCATGCGTGAGATCGTTAATGGAGGGTTGTATTCTCGACTCTCTAGTTCTCTCGCTCCACCTTCGGCGCTCATCAACAGGATTTCCGATGAGTGCGCTCGTTTGAAGTTTGATGAAGTGACGTCTCGACTTAAAATGTTTTGCACAAAACTTCAAGTTCCTTTCGCACAGATTTGGATTCCATGCGCCGTTGATGGGACTTTAATCACCGCGGGCGCTCCTTATTATCAGAGTTCTCCTCACTTCGCACATTATAGAAATGCGGCTATGAACATCGCCATTTCACAGTCGGCTGGATCTTTCGCGAAGGTGTGGTCAAAAGGTTCAATGATCTGGCTTCATGACTTGAGCACCCTATCACATCGCGATTTTCTTTTGAAACACTCCTGCAATTTGCTCAAATTGAATGCATTGTGTATCGCGAAAGTTGCTCTGATGGGGATCTCAAGCGGCGAACCCCTCCAGGTGTTGGTCGAAGTCCTCCTCGACCCAAGTCTGAGGGCACCTCGTGAGCAAGCAAAGACAGTGCAGATGTTTTGGTCTCAAGTTGAGAGTGAATTGAATGCGAAAGTAATTACCGACACAGATACTACATGGCTGCGTCAAATGAAGAATTCGCAGACAGCAAGCGGCGGACTAGCAGAGCCAAATTCGACGGGTGTGGCGCTGTGGGGCATCACCTTGGAGGTGCTCCAACAGAATTTCCACAAGCACTTGAAACAAGCGGCTACGGATTTGGGAGTGGGTAGTACGACGTTGAAGCGAATTTGTCGACAGTATGGTATTCGAAGATGGCCGCGCCGCAGTTTAAATAGCAAGAATGGACGCATGAGCGATATTTTGGCGAAGTCAAACAAACCAACGAGCTCAAATCAGATGAGCTTGGCCACAGGAGGTGATCAGGAGGATAACGATACGTGCAGTCTGTCATACATTTCACAAAAATTGTGCGCTAGTGAGCACACCGTATTGGATGGCGATGGTCCTCTGATGGAAACTAACAAACGTACACTTGAAGAGCGCGTTCACCGTGGAGCAAACCTCGGCGCCTTTTGGCAGGAAGGTTCTGATTTGAAGATGCAGAGAGGCATGAGTTGGCACGGCAATACCGATGCAAAGGATGCACTTGAACAAGAAGTCTCTCATAGATTCGAACGCAGTGTCCATGGATCCCAAAATTTCGCACGATCGGCGCCGCGCATGGATGAAAGCGTTCGTGGAGCAAACGCTTTCAATCCCGCAACGTTCAAAGTGAACGATGAAATGACAAGCTTTATCAATGAATTAGTCCAGGAACCATCTTGCGTACCGGTTGTTGTTAAAGTGCAGATTCAAGATGCTCTGATCAGGATTCGCCTGGTAACGACCTCAAAGTATACCGAGCTCATCGAGGCGTTGAGCGGCATACTCATCCCGAATTTGAAAGCTTGCAAACTCAAGTATAAAGACGATGAGGACGACTGGTGCTTGCTGCGTAATGAAGAAGACCTGGATGAATGCCTCGCGTGTGCTTCACGAACGGGATCTCCGCATACTGTCCGAATCAAACTTACGTTTGATAAGGCTACCAAAGCAGACAAGGTGTTCAAGCGGGAGCAATCCTGTCGCAAGGGCCTGGTGCAAGAGAGTTCTCAGATTATATCCGTGAAAGCTAGCTTCGGTGAGGACGTATTTCGATTCAAAATAACCCCTGAGATGACACTTGGAGATATCATTTCGAAGGTGCCATCAGGAACGTCAAAGTCGCTATCTCTGAGCTTTCAAGACGCAGATGACGATTGGATAAGACTAGGAGGATCGGCTGACTTGGCAGAAATGCGAAATGTCGCCGGTGCCAGTGGTTCGCTTCGTATTCGATTCACTTCGACTAATGCCTGAACTATGAGTAAGTAATACAACATGTACTAGTACTACGATAGTAGTTAGCGCTCATCTTTGTACGAACATCCATGTTTCCCCATGTACGTGTTCCAGGCACCTCCATCTCTGCACTCCCAAGGTCGACGTATGGTAGCGCATGCGGGTATGCGACGCGACGTGTCACATTTGGAACACGTTTCCCACCTAACGTTATCGTCATCCTTCAGCTGTAGTCCCACTGCCCCGCCGACAATTTTAGTTTCATCTATGTCCACGTTTCCTACGGACAGAATTTCTACGGCAGCTGCGTTTCCCGTAAGGACAGCGCCGTGTACGCACTGAGCAGCCTCAACTGAGCACGCTTCGCCCGCGAAGTATACTCTACCGTTGTGCTCTGTCGCAACGAGTGCCTTGACGTCATCTGTACACGAGCCCACGTGCATGTAAGAGTATGCTCCGTAAGAGTGCTCATCTTGCCCCCAACGTGTCACCTTTGAGTCGACCGGTTGTGGAGTCTCTTTCAAACGAAACATCATTTTTAACACGTGACAAACATCTAGCACTATTTCTTTGTCTGATTTTCCATCAAAATCCCTTGCATACGGAGGAGAAACGTGTACAAGCAGCGTGTTCTTTTTACCATACGCATCCACGTTGAGGAATCGGTAGCGGGCATCTGTGCACTGCATGAACCTGGCCTTTGGCCAAAATTTTTCGGCGAAGCGCATGTAAACTTTGTTTTCCGTACCCATACCTAGACGTGATATGGCTTTCTGTTTATCTACCGATAGATTAGGCTCAAATGTTATGCAGCGTTTCTTCAGAACACCAAGCGGCACGGTCACTACGACATACTGGCACTCAAATTTCTCACCGTTAGAGCACGTGACCACGTACAAAACGTCTTGTTTCTTGTTTTCAACCAGGCCATGCACGTTTATGCGTTTATCTTCGTCTACTCTGACGTGAGTCACGGCACGTTGGTAGCGTATGTCCAGACAATCGTCCTCAGCCCCAACCAACCTATCAATGAGAAGGTTTTTGTAACCATCCACAACCATGCCATCGCTGAGATCTAACATTTTTTCACCCTTTGCATCCGAAACTGGCACTAAGCTCTCTTCTTCACCGTCGTCACTTTCTTCTTCGTTATATGAATCTTCAACGCTCTGATTTCTGAGCTGCTCTGTTGCTTCAAGCACCTCATTGTTTGAAGCTCGAGCTTCATTGAATGAAATCGCAGTCATCGGGGCGACATATGCCCATGTGATGGTCGGAATAGAATCGTACACGGGCTTCAGCACCTCGAAACGCTTATTTCCATTTAGCAACGAACGCATTGTAATTTCAGTTGCATATCTGAAGGCTTCGTGAAGTGAGCAGTCCTCCCTGGTCATGCCGTCAATAGGACGCCTTGGTACGAGTGATACATTGAACGCAGCTGGTCCCAAAACATCAGTGTTAGATTTGGATGGCTCGTATAACGATGACATTTCATCATTTGATTCGCTTCCAAACATGAGATTCGTTGCTTTGCGAGCCATTTTAAACGCATGAGTGACCGTCGCTGGTTTAACTCGTCCTCCATCACTTGCGTTGTACCAAGCAGCATTCTCACTCCATCCGGCGCTATAACCACCACCTGCGTTATTCAGCGTAACTTTGTTACTCTTCGCAATCACAAACAACGGGTTGTATTCGTGACAACCGTGAACAAATGACGCGCCGAGGTCAACTTGTACACTCGGTAAGCCATACACCGGTAGCGCGGGCATCTCATACGTGTGACAGCGTCCTCCCGGACGATTCCTTGACTCCAAAACAACAACATCAACACCATGATTCTTCAAACTTCTTGCCGCGCTCAAACCAGCAGGACCCGCTCCTATGACTATCACGCGTGGAGCGTCTTCACCGCCCCAAGGAATTGAAATTGGTGCGGCTTGTTTGCGAGTACTTTTTTTTGGTTTCGGTTTCAGTTTGTCGTTCGACTTCCGATTTTCTATTTTCTCCGCCTCCTTGACCTTTTTAACTCTTTTACCCGCATTCCTAGCAGGCTCTGAGTCGCGTTCTCGTTTCACAACAACCTGACTAGTTCCAGTAGAAGGCATCACGACTTGTCGCTGGTCTTTTTTCTGCTTGAGATCTGATTTCTTTTTTGATGCCTTCGCTCCATGTATTAATACGTATCCAGAAGCTGTTTCAAACTCGGGTATACACTTATTTTGACCCTTGACGTACTTTTTCCACATCTCTCTCAATTCAGTCATCTCGCGCCGGTCACGCTCAATTGTTTTGCTAGCGGCCAACGCGGAGCGTAGTTGTCGTTGTGACGTTCCTGGCAGCTCGTCCCCGTTCGAGCCGCAATTTAAGAAAGGAACCCTTTCCCCCGTACTACAATCGATTCTGATGAATATGCGATCAATAAGCCCTGGAGTAGACGAGCGTGGCTGCTTCCACAGGTAAACGTCACCATCAAACCATGTGAGCGTTTTCATTTTCGTACATTCACCTCTCCCAACCTCAGACTTTTTCTCCATAATGTCATGTAAACGTTCATCGAGACGTGTGGACGCTGGAATATGATGTCCTAGATCCTTAATCCGAGCAACTCTGTCGAGACGCGGAGGATTTGTAAGCTTTCGAGCCATTTCCATCATCTCACCGTCGGTGCGCGTAGTCAAAGTTGGACCGCCGTTGGAAACAGGGAAAATCATGGCTTCTTTCAAGCCAAGTAAGCGAACAGCTCGGTATGTGGATATGGAGGCGTTTTTAGACGATTCCACTCGATATTCATGTACACCGTGAACCACACCTGGCATCGGTTTGCCACCGAACCGCTCCTCCATGGACACAGTGCACCAAGCCCGGTCGGTTCCAGAGCGACTCGCTTGCGCATGTTCTTGAGACGCTCGCTCGACGGTGGTCTTCATCGATTGTGTTGCACTCGTCGACTTGACTTTCTCGTGTTCGGCACATTTCCCGACTTGACCGGGTGCGTCGTCCAGCTCATCGGCCATGTGATTTCTACGATGCGAAGGGAATGACGGCGCGCCGGCGTCCAAGATGTGCACGAAGCACGAAGCCCGTGGTGTAGTCTTGATGGTACGCACGGATCTGTTACTCGGCGCCCTGTTTACTCGACGCTTGCGACGTGTGAAATGAGGAATCATACATTGATTGAGGGCGGACAATTGACAATTGACAAATTTTCCGACTTGCTCGCGCGGCAAAACGTTGAAGGTCAGTTCTACAAATCTAAGGATTTCTATGGATATTTGGTTAAAATGCGTTCTGTCCAATCTCCTGATAGTGCGTCGCCTCGCTTTTGGAATATCGAACACGAGTTTTGAAACATTTTGTGTGGTTCAAGGAATGACATGGTTGTGAAACCGCCGTAAGGACTTGTTCCATCACTATCGCGACCACCGTTCTTTGCCAAGCGTCGCATGTCCTCCAGCCACTGTCGCGATAGAGCATTCGTCAGCGTGCTATGCACGATTACAAGACCGCCCTCGGGATTCACCCGGCTCCACCAAGCGTCAAAGAATCCCGCAATACGGTGCGCAGCACCCAGATCAATCCACAGCATATCAAAGCATGGGGCCTCTGGGATCGCCAACGTGCTCGGAAGCTCACTCGCGAATGCATCCGTGACGTGAACACGCAACCGATCGTGACATCCTAGTCGCTGAGCGATTTCGTCCACTCTGTGCGCAGTCGTGTGCTCGTGCGCGCAGTTATCGACAATGTGAAGCGTCGAATGTGTCAATCTGTCAAATTCGTAATCTTTGACGACCCAAGGGACATCGCCAATCATCGCTTTGCCATCTGAAATCATGTGACTGTATCTACGACCCTCTTCCGCGTTGTCTTCGAGCGCTTGAAGAAGAAAAATACTCGTGTAGCCGGCACCTATCTCCAGGATATTCTTGGGCTTGGAGAACCGAGCCAGCGTGTAAAGCAACGGCCCCATGTTTTCCGCTCCCATGTGCAAGTCGTACAGCGGTTCGATTGAATCCAAAAATGTTGGGTTGAATATTCCTCCGTGTGTGTTTCGTATCACGTCTCGGGCATCTCCGTGCGTTTTCGTCTCCACGCGGTGACTGCGCTTGACAGCTTTCAGCGCCTCATCGATAATCGCGCCCGCGTCTCGCTCTGAGACTCCGCAATCCTGCACCATGAGCGTCATCGCGCTCGCGCACCAATCGTCGAGCTGTGAACTTTCGCCGTCTGTCTGCGATCGCGCGAAGGCTGCGAGCTCCGAAGAGCTCGCATCGACTTTTTCACCACTTTCACGAAGCATTTCGATGTACCACGGACATCCGATGGCTATCGAAGCCGCCTCGAGCGCGTTGCGCGCCTCCATGGGGACGTATCTTACGTGCGTGCTCGCGCGTCGCGACGGTCGAACGCGCGCGGATAAATGAGAGCGCGTGGTTGTTACATTTATTGGAACAAAGCGAGGATGACTAAGAGGACTAGTTGGACCAATACTCCGGGAGCGAGGGAAGGATCCGGCAACAAATTCGAGTACATGAGCGTTTTTCGCTTGCCGTCGCCGACGAATTCCAAAAGTTTACCGTACTTTTCAGATTCGTAAGGCAGACCGCCTTCATCGATGAGCGCGGAGAAGCCTCCCGGAACGTATCGGACATCCGTGTAACCCGCCTGCACGAGCTCATATGCCGCACGTAAGCTCGTCGAATCTCCACGATCACTCACAGACGTTGAACCAGTGTTTGGCGCGAGCGTAAGGTCTCCTCCTCGTAAATCAATCAAGGCGACGGTGGTTTCTCTGCGCGAAGCGGTCAGCGCGTCCACGTTTTCAACGAATCTTACGTTCCGTTCCTTCAGACCACCTTTGATGCTCAAAAAGTACCCGCTCGCTCTTCGTAATACATTTTCCATCGGGACGAGGTACGGCGCGCTCTGCATGCCTGGAATGCGCCACTCTTCGTGCTCCAACGGCTGTCGAACGTCCACGACGACGCCTCGTCCGTTCGCGAGCAAGGTTGCGATCTCCTCCGGCGTCGCGCTTCGCACTCTTCCCGAATCGACGAGACATCGATGAATATCCTCCCACTTCGGCGATCCCGGCCCTTTCCCCGGCGTCACCTCCCCCGTCACCGAGCCCAGCGTCGCGATCCGAAACCACCTCGACCGTCCCGCGGAGACGACGGATGTGTCTCTCGCGCGTCTCGTCCACCGTTCTCGACCGTTTGAACCCACCGCGCGCGTCGGCGTCGCCCTCGGCGTCGCCCTCGGCACCGCGCGCACCGGCATCCGTCCCATCGCGCGCGCGTCCCGCAGTCAAGCGTCTCTTCATCCATCCATTCATTCATGCATGCATGCTTTCATCCATCCATCCATTCATGCATTCATCCATCCATTCATTCATTCATTCATTCATTCATTCGGTTCATTCATTCGGTTCATTCGGTTCATTCATGCATGCATGCATGCATGCATTCTTTCATGCATGCATCCATCGGTCGCGCCCCTTACCCAGTCACCACCCGACGAGTCACGAACGGTCGTGTGAGCGTTTTCGAGTCCACGACGAGCGTTTTCGCGCGCTCGACGACGACGACGACCGGTGACGCGCGGGCAGAGGGCGACGGAGGGACGATGACGGGGACGAATGGAAAAAAATACGCGCTCAACGTCGTCGATGACGCGTCTCGAGCGGTGCTCGAGCGCGCGGGCGTGCGCGCGGAGGACCTGGACGAGGGCGCGGTGAGGCACGCGGTGGAGACGGCGAAAAGGCGAGGGAACGAGGCGTTCGGGAGGAAGGAGTACGCGCGAGCGATGGAGGCGTACACGACGGCGATCGCAGGGTGTGATTGGGATAAGACGTTATATTCGAACAGATCGGCGGCGGCGTTGGCGTTGGGGTTGGTGGAGCAGGCGTTGAGGGACGCGGGGGAGTGCGTGCGCGTCGACGAGACGTGGGCCAAGGGATATTATCGATTCGGGTGCGCGTTGATGGCGGCGTTCGAGAACGAGAGGGCGATGGTGGTGTTTAAACGCGGATTGGAACTCGCGCCGGACAGCGTGGATATGAAAGAGAGGTTGGATGAGGCGACAGAATTGTTTGAGGAAGAACGCGAGCGCGTCGTCGCGGAGACCAAAGCGGCGCGACGAGACTTGGCGTATAAACTTCGACAAGCTCGCACGAATGATCGTCGTCAAGAGATGGAGAATCAGTGGAAACAGACCATGTCTGGACCGGACTGGGATCTGGAGGATTATGAGTGGAGACCGACTTTTATTCCTCAGATGTGTATGCGCAAGCTCGACGCCAGTCGTTTTGAGATGGATCCCTCGAGGTTGGCCATTATCAATTACGCGCAAGCTGTGAGTGATCTCGCGGCGCCGAAGAAAGCACTCAAAGTGTTGGACGATCAGGTGCGTCTCGCGGCGTACGTTGAAGCGATCGATTCGGTCGTTGCAGATGCCGCCGAGTCGGATGCGCTCAGTTCTGCACTCGTTCTCTCCGCCGGCGGCGGCATTCTACCCTTGATCACGGCTCGAGCTGGCGTGAAGAAAGTGATCGCGATCGAGAGGAACAAATTTTTGTACCGAATGGCGAAGCAAATTTTGAAATCAAATTCTGCAAAGTTTCCGAAAGGCACCATTCAATTGTTGGATCAAAAGCTAGAGACGTGCACTCTCGTCAACGATGGAGAAACGGGTGAAATCAAACCTCAAGCTCTAGGACAAGCGTCTGACCTCATCGTGACTGATTTGTTCGATCATGCAACCTTTGGGTTTGGACTTCTCAGAGCTATCGATCATGTGGGGGAGAAGAAATTAGCCTCTCCGACCGCTCGTGTCATTCCGTCTCGCATTCAAGTCAAGGCTCAACTCATCGGACTTCGCTTGGATAGTGTGAGTGGGTTCGACCTGAGCGTGCTGAACACCTACAGGTGGCATCCACAGGCTTTGAAGCAAGATGTACTTTCTGAGCCCCATGTGCTACTGTCGGATCCGTTCGAGGTGTCAAACATTGACACGCAGGAGCGTCTCATGAAATTATTGCGCGGCGAAAAGAGCTCAAACAAGATGGAACAAGACGATATCATGTACATCACCGCCGTAAAAGACGGAATGTGGAACGCTGTGGTGTTTTGGTTTGAGTGTGAGCTGTACGATGGCATAGTGTTGAAAAGTTATGATATGAATGGTGATTCGGGCGCGGCGGCGAGTTCGTGGAATGCGGCGGTACAATATTTAGATGAAATTCCCGTCAAGTCCGGCGAATCCATCGAACTTCGCGTCCAGAGAGATGTTGATCGCTTATACTTTTCGTCAGCACCACCTTCAACTCGACCGCGACACGCGAACATTCCCAGTTGGCACTATGATATGCTCAATGACACGTCGCGAAACGACGCATATGAGGGCGCAATCAAACGAGCCATCGCAAAGCGTAAAGGTATGAGTCTAAAGAGTACAGTGCTCGATGTCGGCGCGGGGAGTGGGTTGTTATCGATGTTCGCTATGCGTGCCGGCGCTGATTTCGTCTACGCGGTTGAAATGAGTCATCACATGTGCGATGCGGGCGAGGAAACTGTCTGCGTAAATGGGTACGGGACCTCCATCATGTTTCTCAACCGCGACGCTCGGCGACTTTTCACCAAGGAATCGGAAGGTTTGATCAAGCACGGACTGAAACCCGATGGAAATCCTCCAGAAATGGATAAAAAAGCGGATGTGCTCATCTACGAGGTCTTTGACAGCGGTTTAATCGGGGAAGGAGCGTTGCACATCGTCGGTATGGCGAAGCATCGCTTGCTAGCTCCAGAGGCGACGATGATACCGCGAGCGGCGACGGTGTATGCTCAACCGATTCAATTACGTATCGAAGAAGTGATTGGTTTTGATTGTTCTCAGGCCAATCGTTGGCGATGGCGATCAGATTATGAAGGCATCAATCTCGAGTGCTGCCAGGACAAGTGGAAGCCTCTCGCGCCGTGGAAACCGGTGTTTGATTTCGATTTCAACAAGTACATGGAGAACTTACAACCCGCGCAAAAGTCGCTCGAATTCGAAATCAACGAAGAAGGAGTGTTCAACGCGATCGCTTTTTGGTTCAAACTCGAATTGGACGACGTGACTGAATTGACGACGTCTCCGTATGATGGCGCGCTCAAGGGGAAGACATGGCAGCAAGCGGTGCAATACATCGAGGAGCTCAGAGTGAGTCCGGGAGATGCGATGCCATTGATTGCGTCCCATGATAGCTACGGGATCAAATTCGACGTCAACGATCAAGAACTGAAGAATCGCGTCGCGAAGCGCACGGGTGTTCCGGCGTACGATCCACAGTGGCACGTCTTGCACGAACAATTCACTGAGGCGTCGCACAGCATCGCGAAGGCTGTCACGCAAAATCCCATCATTTACAGAGAGGCTGCGGAGACGGCGGTCGCGCTCGGTAGTCGACCGCAAGATTTCGGAATGAACGCCGAGGATGGGGGCGAATACTGCTTGAAGTTCATGAGTTAATCGTTCGCGGCGCGGAGCGCGCTCAAAGTTAATAACGTGGAGAGATACATTCACAATCGCTACTGCTTCTAAACAAAATCTTCCACTGGAGTCTAAAGTTATAACCACCACACAGCGCCGCGTGATGGAAGCTCAGCCAAACAAAGAATTCTTTAATTACGCGACAACCATGTTGTTCGCCTTCGCAAAGCGCTCCTTCTCCGCGGCGGCGGCGGCGGCGTCCATCTTCGCCAACTGCGCCTCCTTCCACTTCGGGATGTAGAGCGGTTTCGGGCCCTTCGGCGCGCGCTTGTTCTTCTTCACCGGCTCCGCACCGTTCTCAGCCTTCCACTGCGCACGTTCCGGATCAGCGTCGGTGTACGGCAACGACATCAAATCCAACCCAGCACGCTTCGCCATCTCTTCCAACCCGACCTTGTTGAGAGTCTTCAACGCGTTGGTGGAGATGCGAAGACGCACGTAACGCTTTTGCTCCGGCCAGTAAATGTTCTTGTACTAAGATGGTGTAAAGATGATGTTTCATCGTCAGTCTCTCGCTCCTCGCTTGTCGTCACGCACCGCATCCGCTCGCTCGCGTTCCAGTCGCGCTCTCCCTTCAGGTTCTAGGGTTGCCTCCTCAACGCGCGCGCTCGAATCATCCGCCGCTCGACGCACCTGCAAGTTGACTTGCTGCAAAGTCTTGGTACGGATGTGAGAGAAAGAAATGGAACGACCGTTGTTCGCCTTCTTCCCCGTCAACATGCACTTGCGACCGGACATGCCGTGAAGGTCTGCGCAAAGGATGCCATCGCGTTCGTCAGTCGTCTCGCCCCATCGAATTCGCGTCATCCCCGCGCCGTGTCTCCATCCCCGCGCGCGCTTCCCCCACGCTCGAAACACCCGATCGGTAATCTCTCCATTCACCGTCACCCCTCGCCTCGCGTCTCGCGTCTCGCATCACGCCTCCCGCGTCGCCGTCGGCGCCGTCCACACCCCCTCCTCGCTCGCGGTCGCCGTCGTCGCGCGCGTCGTTCGTCGCGGTCACGCACTCTCGATCACCACGCGCGTCGGCGCGCGCGCCGGCGCGGCGGTCGCGCGGAATTTCGCCGAAACCGACCCCCCGCTCGCGAACATCGTCGTCGTCGCGCTCGTCGTCGACGCGAACATCTTCGTCGTCGTCGAGTGACGTCGAGGCCGTCGAGCCCTAGCGCCGAGCGACGGCCGGCCGGCGATCGAGGTGAGGCAGCGGGAGTGTGAGGGGGGGGGGGCTGTTTACGAATCGTGATTCGTCGATGGGTGCGTGTATGTGTACTTACCCCACCTCCTTCCTCGCGCGCGCGCGCGTTCGAGGGTGTCCGAACGCCATCATCGCGTACGGTTTCGTGAAGAAATGGAAACCCGCGCGGGTCGGCGACGACCGCGAGACTCGAGACTCGAGACGGGAGACGGAGACGGCGAGCGTTCGAGCGGGCGATCATGGACGCGACGCGCGCGGATGGGATCTCCAAGCTCATGATCGCGGAGAAGGAGGCGCAGGCCATCGTGGGCGCGGCGAGGGAAGGTGCGTGAGGACGGCGACGCGCGAGTGCTTGAATGAATGAATGAATGAATGAATGAATGAATGTGCGATTGAATGAAGGACGTCGTGGATCGATCGACGAGCGCGATGACTGACGTGAGACGCGTGGACGCGATCGCGAGCGCAGAGAAGACGGCGCGATTGCGCGCGGCGGTCGAGGAGGCGAAGGTTGAGATCGCGGCGTATCGGACGGAGCGAGAGGCGCGGTACGCCGCGATGGTGAACGAGGTGCGAGACAAACGAGACGAGCGAACGGCGCGGCGACGAAACGAAGCACAAGATACTGACGGCGTCTTTTTCATCGATTAGCAAACTGGAAATAAAGTGGAGATGGATACTCGTCTCAAAGCGGAGTTCGACGCCGAGATGTCCGCGCTTCACACTCGAATCAACGCGTCCAAGACGAGTGTCGTCCAGGACTTGGTCGCCACCGTGACGAACAACATCAAATTTCGATCGTAGCTTAACTAGAGAGCGCATTCGCTTGTTTCAATTAATACGTAGCACCGTTTTATTGTACATGAATTTCAATGAAGTTTGTGGTGAACTAGCTAGTATAGCATCGCGGGCAGCAGCGGCAGCAGCGGCAGCGGCAGCAGCCAAAAAATTCAAGCTCGCAGAGCTTTGCTGAACTGAACATGGAGAAAAAGGTGGCAGTTGATGTAGAACACTCACCCACTAGACTTAGGAGTGGGTGATGTGATGTCGTGAATGCTCGACCTGCGGTTGTTGTCCTTTTTACTCATGCTGTTCAATCTGATGAAGTACTTTTGGGCGTGAGAGGCGACTTGGGTTGGCGTGCGAGAAATGACAAAGTTTCTGCTGATGCTTCGCCAATCACCCTTTCCGAACTTGTTCAGCCCGAGAAGGAACAATCTGTGTTCGTCTTCCGTCCAAGGAACACCTTTACGGCGTTCTTGTTCGCCCGTCTTGGGCGCAGGCTTCGACTTTTTGGCAGCCGGAGCGGCCGGCGGGGCTGGCGCCGGGGCGGATGCCGGCGCCTGAGCCTTGACGGGCTTCGTCGGGACAAAGTCGAAAGTGACTTCGGCCGTGACGTGATCAGAATCATCTTCAAAATCCGGAAGGGGAACCAAACCAGACTCGATGGCTCGGACATCGTCTTCCAATCTCGTGAAGCGATCCTTCAAGTCTTGCACGCCTTTTTGCGGCATCTTCTCCTGAAGCCTGCTCCAGTAGTCATCCCCCATGATTGGCCAAGAACCGTCATACTGCGCGAGACTCGTCTCAAAGAATTTATCCTCCTCCCAGGTCCAACTCACGGAATCGCTTCCGAGAAGCCCGAGGTTTGTGAAACCGGCGTCAACTCCGCCGTACCCGAAGTCCAAAGTCGACATCTTGTCTCTGTACAAAATTTTAATGCGCTCGCCGAACAATTTGCTCGTGCAATGAATACTTGATCAGAGGTTTATCCTTATTACCCCTGTAGATGAAAAAAATCGTGTTTGCCCCTCCACAAACTGGACCACCTGCGCATTTGTCAAACGCGTCGCTCGCGTCTGTCAGTCTTTCTTCTCGAAAATATTTTCCAACCTGGAAATATTTTCCAGCCCCTCTCCACGACCAATCACGACTCAAGAAAATTCCCAAAGGTTCCTTCCCCCCGACAGACGTCTGCCCGAGATTTGGAACATCGTGCTGTCGCGGCGTCGCCGACGCGCCCGCGCGATCGTCTGAGCGCGCGTCGCACGCGCAAAATTCCCTTCGATTGTTTCATCGCGTCCGCGTCCACGTCCATCTCTCGCGTGCCCTTTCGCGTGCGCCGATCGCATCTTTAACCTCATCATCAGGTTCGTTCCCTCGCGACCGTCCATCCCCGAATCTTCATCCACGCGCCCGCGCCTCGCTCGTCGCACCTTTTCTCTCGCGCGCGTTCACTCGCGGTGAATAGTTACCCTTCGTATCTTTCGCTCGCTCGTTCCCGCGTTCGCTCCTTCGCGCGCGCGTGCACAGATGGATTCTCCCTCTCGCGAGCCTCGACGCTGTCGGGGCGGTTAGTGCCGTCCGTTCGCCCTCGAGCGCTCCTCGCCCTGGGTTGTGGATAGGGCTTTTGACGGGTATCGACTCGAGAACGACCCCCTATGACACCCGCGTGCCCTCCTGACCACGAGAATCTTCGACGACGAGATCTTCTCCCTTCTCGGAATTGTGTGGGTCTATCGACGGTTCGTGACTCGTAACGATGAAAGATTTTTTTCTCGATACGCCAGGCAGCCGTCGTGACACGTGTCGCGGGTGTGTTGTTTTTTTTTCCTTTTCGCGCGCGCGCGACATTTTTTCGTGCACACGGGGAACGTGTGTGTTGTGTGCGTGATTGAAGACAGGTTGTGGGGGTTTTAAGACTAAAAGACGCGGTGTGCCTGTCGGACGACACCGGATGATGTGCCATCGGACGACGACGACGACGACGACGACGACGACGACGACGACGACGACGACGACGCCTCTCCGCTCGCCTCTCCGTTCGCCTCTCCGTCCCTCCTTTCCCTCCACCCTCAAAATCGACGATTCACGACTCATACCACACCCCCTCAGCAGCCCTCCCACGAATGCGCCCTCCGCCGAAAGATCGCGAGATCGCGACGACCCGCGCGCTCGTCGATCGCGCGCGCGACGACCCGCGCTCCCCCACGCGTCGATCGACGCGCGCGCGCGCACCTCTCGACGCACCCGCATCGCGACATGACGCGCGTCGGCGCGGGCGCGTTCACGAAAAAGGGCGCCAAGTTGCTTCGCATGGTGGACGCGCCGAGCGACGACGACGACGACGCCCGCGAGGAGGACGCTCGCGAGGAGGAGGACGCTCGCGAGGAGGAGGACGGTGCGGGTGACGACGGTGACGAGGAGGAGGAGGATCGTGGGAGCGATTTCGACGAGGACGAAGAGGATGAGGACGAGGAGGACGCCGACGCGGAGATCGCGAATCAGCCGACGACGACCGGGAAGCGAGCGCGCGTGAATCGATTCGTCGATGACGTCGCGGAGGAAGAAGACGACGATGAGGAGGAGGGTGCGGGTGTGGGCACGGGCGGAAAGAAGAAGAAAAAGGCAAAGAGAGGGGCAAGCGCGTTCATCGACGACGAGGCGGCGGACGACGACGAGGACGAAGACGAGGACGAGGGCGAGGAGGAGGAGGGTTTCGACGATGAGGAGCGCGAGGCGGTTCGTCGGGAGATGGATACGCGTTTACACGCGCGTATGGAGAATCAAGAGCGGTTCGAACGCATGGAGAACGAGGAGGAGTTGGAACGCATGATCAAGGAGAGGTACGCGGCGCCGAGGTACGAGGCGGGTCGAGGTCAGGTGGACGAGAACGTCGATCAGCAAGCGTTGCACCCGACGGTTCGAGATCCCAAACTCTGGCTCGTCACCGTTAAGCTCGGTAAGGAGCGCGAGACGGTGGTGTGCTTGATGCAAAAGACGATCAACTTGTCCAAGCAAGGCAAGCCGGCGATGCAAATTTTATCCGCCATCTCTCAGGATCATCTCAAGGGGTACATCTACGTCGAGGCCGAGCGCGAGGATTACGTTCGTAAGGCGCTGCAAGGCATGCGACACGTGTACCATAGCAAGCCGATTCGTCTGGTTCCGATCAACGAGATGGTGGATTCCATCAGCGTGGCGAAGAAGGAGGTGTCCGTCGTCAAGCAGGATTCGTGGGTGCGCATGCGCACGGGCGTGTACAAGGGGGATTTGGCGCAAGTTGTCGACGTCAACTACGCCGATAATCAGTGCACGGTCAAATTGTTGCCTCGCATAGATTACCAACACCTCGCGGATAAGGAATCCGGCGCCGCCAAGGGGAAACCCAAGTCGTCGATTCGACCGCCGCCGCGCATGTTCTCCGAAGCCGAAGCCAAGCGCTTGAACTTGTCGCTCGAAAAGGGTCGATTCGATCGTGCCATGAATGATTACATCGACATCCTGTGCGGAACCACGAAAATCAAGGATGGGTATCACATGAAGACGTGCTCTTTAGCCACCGTGAAACTTGCCGACACGCCGACTCTGGACGAGTTGCAAAAGTTCGCCGTCAGCGAAGACGTCGATGGTCAAGGTACTCAAGGCAAGAGCGCGCTCGCCACCTTGTCCAAGGCTGTGGGCGAGCGCAAGACCGATCTGAAGTTCATGCCTGGCGATCAAGTCGTCGTCGTGGAGGGTGATTTGAAGAACCTCGAGGGTGTCGTGGATAGAATTCACGCAGACGGCCGCGTCACCATCAACCCTTCCCACAAGGAACTTCACGAACCTTTGACGTTCAAGCCCGGACAACTCCGCAAACGATTCAAGACTGGCTCCAGCGTGCGCGTGTTGCACGGCAAGCACGAGGGCGTCGTTGGTATGGTGGTGAAAGTGGATCGCGACGTAGCGCACATTTTCTCCACGGTGAGCAACGAAGAATTCCAAGTCTTCATGCACGACCTCGCCGATAGCGAAGAGACGACGCAACGCATCGACACGATAGGTGAATACGCGTTGCACGACCTCGCTTTACTCGATGGATCCGAGGTTGGTTGCATCGTGCGCGTCGAGAAGGACATCGCGTTCGTCATGACCAACGCCGGCACTCCCGATCGACCCGAGATCAAACCAGTCAAGCTTCACGAGTTGAAGAAGAAGTTGTTAAGTCGTAACATTTCGGCGCAGGACGCGCACATGGACACGATCGATCAAGGATCGATGGTTCGCATCATAGATGGGAAATACAAGGACGCCACGGGCACGGTTGAACACATTTACAAGGGGACTCTTTGGATTCGCGCGCGTCACGTGCAAGAGCACGGCGGTATCGTGTGTATTCGCTCCAGAAACTGCGTCGCGCACGGTGGTAACAAGAGCTCGCAGATTGGCGGTGGTCTCGCGGCGCAGATGATGGGCGCGAGTGGTCTTCCGCCCAAGTCTCCGGGCCACGCGCTGCTTGCCAGTTCGTACACCTCCGGCTTGCGCGGCGAGTTGATGGCGCAGAGCCACCAAGCGCCGCGCGCGCCGGTGCGCCCCATGGGCGGTCGCGGTCGCGGTCGACAAGATGCCCTCATCGGCCAGACGAAGAAGGTTCGTTCAGGTGCGTACAAAGGGTACGTCGGCCGCATCGTGGACGTCACTGATACGACGGTTCGTTTGGAACTTCAAGCGCAGGCGCGCACCGTCACCGTCAATCGCGAGTACCTCGACGTGCCTCAAGTCGCGCAGAGCCGAGATTCGTACATGGCGCCGCGTGCGACGAGCATCTACGACGCTCCGGGCGCGAGAACGCCGGCACATTACCCGATGACCCCGGCGCACGGCGGCGGCGTGACGCCGATGCACGGCAGCATGACGCCGGCGAGAGAGGCGGCGTGGAATCCGACTGCGACGCCCGCGCACTTGCCGCACGACAACTGGGAGCCGACGTCCACCGCCGGCGCCGGATGGGGAAACACGAGCATGGGATATACGCCCGGTGGGTACGGCGACTCCACGTCGCTCGCCGGTCCGACGCCCGGTGGGTACGGCGGTCCGACGCCCGGTGGGTACGGCGGTCCGACGCCCGGAGGATACGGTGGTCCGACGCCCGGAGGATACGGCGGTCCGACGCCCGGAGGATACGGCGGTCCGACGCCGGGTGGATACGGCGTCACTCCGGGTGAGCACGACGCGCCCGCGCCTGAAGCAGAGGCGCCCTCCGTGGTCACGTGGCCGTCGGATTACACCGGTCGCTTCATTCCGGGCGTCGTCGTTCGTTTGTCGAGCGGCGCGCAAGGGTACGTCACCTCGGTCGGCGCCGGCGGCGCGAGTTTCAAGGTAAAGATTGGCGTGGTGCGTCATCGCGACGGCGTCGAAGTCTTGGAGTCCGTTCCGAAGAATGCGGAGGAGGAGACGGCCACGGAGAGTGAGCTTGAAATCGTAGCGCCCGAGAACAAATCGCACATCATCGTCGTCGCCGAGAAGGATTCGCAGGTGGCTCGCGGCGAGACGGGCCAGCTCGTCTCCATCGACGGCGTGGATGGCGTCATTCGTGTCAACAGCTCCGGTGACGTCGTCATCTTAGACATGTCGTGCTTGGCTCGTTACTGGCATGAACAATAGAGTACTAACCGTGATGAATACAAATACATACACATTGATCCTACTAACAAAGCTCGCGAGCAATCTACTTTTCATCGGCGCCGCCGCCGAGAATCTTGGCGCAACCGATATCCGTCTGCATGCACGACGTGTACGTCTGACGTTGAAGCTTCACCAGAGGACCAACGATGGGCGCGTTCTCCCATATCGGTCCATCGGGTAAATAATCCCTGTGATAGACAATCTTTGACGAATCTTGATCGTCCGTAAACTTTAACACGCTGATCCCTTGCACGTTTCTCAACGGCCCCGTGCCGAGTAACATGTCCAAACGCCAGGTCGCCACGTACGAATCCGCCTCGCACACCTCCTCCTCCACCGTTAAAAACTGCTTTGAGAAATCAAACTGATTCTTTAGGTACCTCTCCATCTCCTTCTTCCCGCGAATCTTCGTCAGACCCGGCCCGTCGACGTAATCGAACGAGCCGTCGTCGTAATTCGCCAAACACCCGTCTCGCCAATTTTCCTGATTACACATCATCACCGCGCGCGCCGCCCGCAACCGCTCCGACGACATCATCCCACACCCTCCACTCGGCGCCCCCGTCGTCCCATCGAACGTCGTCGCGTCGACGAACGTCGCCGCCGCCGCCGCGCACGCCGCCGCCGCGCACGCCGCGCACGCGCCCCTCCCGATCGTCGCGAACACCTCGTCCGCGCCCCTTCCCTCCCTCGACGACGTCGTCTCGCGCGACGACGACGACGACGCGTTCGAACGCGTCGACCGAGACGTCCTCCCCGCGACGTCCGCGCCCTCGCTCGTCGTCGTCGTCGTCGTCGTCTCCTCGACGTTCGCGTCCGCCTTCTCCTCCTTCTCCACCGTCGTTCGCCCTCGCGTCGCGCGCGCGCGCGCGTCTCCTCGTCGCCGTCCCGCTCCACCGACGCGCGCGCGTCTCCTCGTCGTCCGCGCGCCGAGGGACGACGACGACGACCGCATCCTCGACCTCCGCGCGCGTCGAGACGTGACGCATCCCGAGGCGTCCGCGGGACGAACGTGGATAAAGGGACGACTGATCGAGCGCGAGAGCGCGACGCGAGGGAATCATCGCGACATGCAGACGGCGCAGATGGCGGCGCGTTCGCTCACCTCGCGATTGACGCGCGGGATCGGACGCGAGAAGGGGCGGAAGACGCGAGAGGCGGCGGTGATGATGGCGACGACGCGCGCGGGGATGAGGTTTTCGGGACCGAGTCGCGCGACCGCGCGTGGACGGTGTGTGGTGACGCGAGCGGTGGATGTGACGCCGCCGGTGAGCGATGGAACGGTGCGGGTGCGATTCGCGCCGTCGCCGACGGGTACGTTGCACGTGGGCGGCGCGCGGACGGCGTTGTTTAATTATCTCTACGCGAAGAAGATGGGTGGGAAATTCGTGCTTCGGGTGGAGGATACGGATCAGGCGCGGTCGACGCGGGAGAGCGAGGAGAGCATGATCGCGGATCTGAAGTGGCTCGGATTGGATTGGGACGAAGGGCCGGACGTCGGTGGGTCGTGCGGACCGTACAGGCAGAGCGAGCGCGGAGATATTTACAAGGCGCTGGCGGAGAAGCTCGTGGCGAGCGGACACGTGTACCCGTGCTTTTGCACGGACGAGGAATTGGAGGCGATGAAGGCTGAACAAGAAGCGAAGAAGCTTCCGCCAAAGTACGCGGGGAAGTGGGCGACGGCGAGCGAGGAAGAGGTGAAGGAAATGATGGATAAGGGTGTCCCGTTTACGTACCGCTTCCGCGTGCCGGAGGGCGAACGCATCGAGATCGACGACATGGTGCGAGGCAAGGTCGGATGGGACACCGATACGCTCGGTGATTTCGTCGTCTTGCGCTCCAACGGCATGCCGGTGTACAACTTTTGCGTCGCCGTCGATGACGCCACCATGGGCATCACTCACGTGCTTCGCGCCGAGGAGCACTTGCCGAACACGCTTCGCCAGGCGCTCGTGTACAACGCCCTCGGTTTCCCGCTTCCGACGTTTGCGCACATGTCCCTCATTCTCGCGCCGGATCGCTCCAAGCTCTCCAAGCGCCACGGCGCGACGTCCGTCGGTCAGTTCAAGGAGGAGGGCTACCTCAGCAAGACGATGGTCAACTACCTCTCTCTGTTGGGCTGGAACGACGGCACCGAGCAAGAAATTTACGAAAAGGAGGAACTCGAAAACCTCTTCAGCGTCGAGCGCATCAACAAGTCTCCTGCGGTGTTCGACAAGGTGAAGCTCAACTGGATGAATGGTCAGCACCTTCGTTTGCTTCCGGATTCCGACGTCGAATCTCTCGTCGGCAACGCGCTCGCAGCTTCGGGCGTGTTGAAGGAATCTACCGGCCCAACGGTGCAAGCGATCATTCCTTTGATCAAGGACTCCATCGAACTCGTCGAAGACGCCGTTCCGCAAGTCGAGGCCATGTTCGACTACCCGCTGAAGGAAAACATGAGCGACGACGCAATGAAGAAGGTGCTCGAGGACGACTTCGAGCCCATCGTCGAAGCCATTATCAAGGCACACGAGAGCGGTGAACTCGCCGCCGCCGTCAAGGAAGGCACGGTAAAGAAGATCATCAACGCCACCGGTAAGGAACTCGGCCGCAAGGGTAAGCGATTGTTTATGCCTTTCCGTATCGCGCTCACCGGTCGCATGCAAGGCCCGGATGTCGGCGAGGTCCTCACCCTCCTCGGCAAGGCTGCCGGATCTTCTGATAAAATCGTCAGTCTCGACGACCGCATCGCCACTCTCAAGGCGGCGTTCCCGGCCACCGTCGCGAACTAAATTTACACATCATAGCATGCATTGCAATTCAAGAACGAGAGCATCAATAGAACAAATGAGCGAACAAACCGCGGCGCGGACGAGTTTGCAATGTACGCTGCAGCTTTCACTACAAGGGAAGATTTCGCTAGCCAAAAAGAAGAAGAAATCCGTATCAAAACGCTTCGACCTCGTCTCCTTATACCTCCGCCTCTTCCTCGGTCACTTCCGTCGCCTCTTCCGCGTCGCCGACTTTTTTCTTCGGGTACACCTTCGGCGTACTTTGTTGGATGTTAATCTTGTCCGTCACACTCGTCGCAGCACCGACGAAGAAGTCGAAGAACGCCGGGATGTCGAGACCGGTGTTGCTCTCGATCTTGGCGAGAGTGTTCTTGAACTCATCGCGGCTCTCCTCGAAGAGGCAATAGTTGTACGTAAAGTACAGGGTGTACAAGATACCGATCGCCTCCAACGCGACGTCGGCGATGCCGGGAAGAATGGCCGAGGAAAGCAAGAACGCACCGGCGATGATGGCGTAATATCCGAGATCCGCAGTTTCCTGCAACGACATGCCGTTGTTGATGGAAGCTGGTCTCGTGCGTCTCGGCGCCGCGCGTCTCACCGGCTTGGGCCTCATCACCGGCTTCGCGCGAACCATCGGTTTTTTCGTCACCAGTGGCTTCTTCTTCGAGACGACCGGCTTCTTCTTCGAAACGACCGGCTTCTTCGAAACGACCGGCTTCTTCGAGACGACCGGCTTCTTCTTCGAGACGACCGGCTTCTTCTTCGAGACGATCGCCTTCTTCTTTGGCACGACCGGCTTCTTCTTCGAGACGATTGCCTTCTTCTTCGCGACGATCGGCTTTTTCGTGACAACCTTCTTCACCTGGGTCTTCGTCTTGACCGGCTTCGGCGCCGTCACCTTCTTCGCTCTCGGCTTGGACTTGTACAACGGCTTCGGCGGCGCCTTACGCTTCACCAACTTGGTCCCTTTACCGGCGTCCATGTATCTTCGCACCTCGAGCTTCTTCGGCTCATCCGCGGGCGTAAAGTTGAACATCGCCTTCGTCTGCGAATCGAAAAGACGACGCGTCAGTCTCACGCACGTCGCGTTTCATCCGCATCCCCGGCTCGCGCGCGTCACCCGATCCATTCGACCGAGCCTCGCCGCGACGATCGATCGATTCGAGCGATGAGCGTTTCCAGAGAGTGAATTGAATGAATGAATGAATGAATGAATGAATGAATGAATGTCGCGCGTCCCATTCCCCCCCCCCCCCCCCCCCCCCCCCCCCCCCCCCCCCCCCCCCCCCCCCCCCCCC